>JAOEHY010043996.1:0-16144 GCA_025447955.1 Psilopsiagon aurifrons | reverse complement strand
GGTGAGGCACTGGAATGGGTTGCCCAAGGAAGTTGTGAATGCTCCATCCCTGGTGGTGTTCAAGGCCAGGTTGGACAAAGCCTTGAGAGATTTGGTTTAGTGTGAGGTGTCCCTGCCCATGGCAGTTGAGTTGGAACTAGGTGATCTTAAGTCCTTTCCAACCCTAACTATTCTATGATTCTATGATTCTAAACTGGGAAGTACAGCTGAGCTTTTTGTTCATAGCAATATAACAAAATAACTGTGAGAATGTATTGGCTTTGTCAAATTGTCAGTTATCTATTCTTTAGCATAGAAAATTATGTTAGGAAGGAAAATCCATATTTGTTCTTTTTGTTATATAAAATGGGTTTAAGTGAAAAATATCTTATGTATAAAGAAGACTGAACTCCAAACCAAACCCCAGGGCCTATTTTGAAGGCCTTTACATTTGATTCTTATTCTGCATTTGTGTCTGAGGTCTGTCTTGACCTAAAGTACATGTTTCTGTAAACAGAAATGGAAATCATAGAATCATAGAATAGTAAGGATTGGAAAGGACCTTAAGGCCATCTAGGTCCAACCTCCTTGCCATCTATACTGAAATTACAGCTTTTTAGAAAATGTTTTAGAGAATGTTGAGTCACTTTAGTGGCTACCAATTGTGTCTTTGAAATTTGCCTCACTTTCCTCTTGAAGACTAAATTAGAAATAATAAAATAGCTGCCATGCATCTCTTACAAGTTTATAGGATTATGGAGAAAGCGCCCTGTCCTTAGGTAGCTATTGCTACCATGGAAAAATAGACCTCTGAGGCTCTGATTTCCTCTTCTAATAGTATGAATATCCTTTCAAGTTTTGAATTCAATGAAAGTTAAGCATTTTTTTTTAAAGCTTTTCAAGCCTGTTGATTTTCATTCTCTTCCAGTGAGGTACTCTCTGTATTCATTTACAATGCCAGGATTAAGAGTTCGACATGGTCTATGACAAAGTGGTAATATAATTGCAGAGATTGTTCTCATAGAAAGGATTATTTATATACCACTGAAATAAGGGTGTTTTCTGTTGCTCTCAACTCATGGAAAAATTTAAAGTAACCTTATGAACTCCAGTAAGGAGTTGACCTATCAAAGTCTCATGACTTTTCTTCTATATACTTCTTTCTGAAGACTGCTCATTGTACTATTTGCAGATGTACCAATTGACAAAAGCATTAAAATTGGACTCACATTATCAGCATATGACTGATAAGGTATAATGGTTCCCAAATCTATTATATATATATTTTTGAGAGAATTATCTTATATTTATTCATGTAGTATAAAACAGTGGGTATAATTCTTTTTCTTTGTTCATTTTGGGATATGATGACAAGAAACACAAACCATAGCCACAGATAATTTCTTAGGGAAAGATTTTGTCCTGGTTAGTGAATTGAAGTGTACAATGTTTCAGATTGCAGTACAAACATTCATATGAATATGTATAATATACCTTAAACCAACAAAATAAACTTCACTATTTTCTTGGATATTTCATTTTCTGTAGCTGAACACTGAACAGTGTGCAAAGAGTTTGGGTTTATCTATTTGCTGTCACGATGACTTGCATAGGCAATCAAAGCAGCTTTAAATTTAGAATAAAGAGTAACAAAGTATACGTGAACAACCAAGAGATCAAGCAACAGTAGCAGTCATTCTGAAAAAAAATAAAAAAATAAATTGAAATAGCCATGAATTGCTCACCAGCAGTTTGTGAGCAAAAGAAAAGGCAACATCCAAATGAGTTACTAGTCATGAATTCTCAAAATATGAGTGTTTGAATGCAAAATCCTGCCCTCCACCCCCAAAGATTCTGTTAGCTTTTTCTGATATTTTATGAGGCATGTCCACGCATTTTTTTTTTGCCATTAATATCTCCGTATTGCTTATTATTCTCAGAGACTTCCTGAATTTTATGGAGCTGCTGCATTTTTTTTTCCAGCAGTCTTTTCTTCAACTACATTATTTAGCAAAGCACTTTGTATTTCAAAACTGAATGTTATTTTTTTCCCCTGGTATTTCTTCTCTGTTTTTCTAGTTATAATCTTATTTAGTTTCCATTTAATATAAAAGTGATGTTGTTTTGTGGCTGCATACAGACTATATCTTAAAATGTTACCTTAAAATTCAATTAAAAGTAAAATTCTAGGTTTTTCATAAGTCTTTCACTTGTCTCAGTTTTCCACTGCCCATCTTATTTTAAAACAAGAAAGCAGTGATTTCTTCTTTTAACACTAGGTGGAGTTAGATTAATTTCTGAAGTTCCCAGGAGTCAAACATTTTCTGGTTCTACAAGGTGTTTTTTCCGTGGACAGTATAACTAGAGTCTGACTAAGTGAAGAATCAGAGATATATTTTTTTCTTCCACTGTAAGCTTAAACGATGCTAAGGCAAAGAGGTAAAATCTTTTTAATCTGTATTCATATTTATGAGATCTGTGCTGAGCCCCTGGGAAATAAATTGGGAAGAGGTGAATATAATGCATCTAGTGATGAAGCTTTCTCTTTAAAATAATTTCTTGAAAATCTGTGTGTATGATGTTGCCTTTCAAGAATGACTAATTTTTTACTGTGATATGGTTCAAAAATATTAACTTTTATAAGTAAGCAGCCTTAATTCTTAACTGCAATCAGAGGAATATATCGACATCTCAATTAGTTAACCAAGAATTTGTAATATTGAAAGCTGCTGACCTGAAAGATCTGAAGATCTCTGAAGACTCCTGTTCATTGATGTAGGACTTGGCGTAGAAATAATTTATATCACTTTTTCTTAACCAATTTCAGACCTCCTTTGAGACATGTTTCCCCTGGGAAGACCACAAAGGATTTATTTGGGAAAACATGAGTGGGATTCTTGTGTTTGTGATATTTTTCTGCTACTGACTGTGGTGGGGTGACCTTGGCCAGGTCCCAGATGCCCACACAGCTGCTCTCTCATTCTCCCTCCTCAATAGGACAGGGGGGGGAAATATGAAAAGGTTGTGGGTCAAGATAAAGACAGGTAAGACCTCTTACCAGTTTCTGTGCAAAACAGACTTAACTTGGGGATATTAATTCAATTTCTTGCATTTTAAGATAGATTTGGGTGGTGGGAAAGAAAATTAAAGCAACACATTCCTTCTTCCCACGTTCAGCTTCATTCCTTCATTCCCAAACTCCCCTACTGCCTCAACTCCCCCATTGAGCAGCACAGTGTTGGTGGAGGGGTTGTGGTCAGCTCCTCTCTGCTGCTTCCAACACACTGAGGTGTACCTGTAGACCAACAGTCTCATTGTCAACTAAATGAAGATTTGGTCCAGAGAGGAACTTACTTGCACCTTCCCATCTTCATTTAGGGAAATCCACAGGCTAGATTGGAACATGGTACTGTGAGGGTGGTGAGGCTCTGGCACAGGTTGCCCGAGAAGTTACGGATATTCCATCCCTGGAAATGTTCAAGGCCAGATTAAATGGGGCTTTAAACAATCTGGTCTAGTGTGAGGTGTCCCTGCCCGTGGCAGGGGGATTGGAACTAGATGATCTTTAAGGTCCCTTCCAAACCAAAGCATTCAATGATTCTGTGATTCATTAGGGAAATCCATACTCTATTTAAATAGGTGAATCAGTTCCAATTTGCTCTCTGCAGTTACATAATTCACTATAACATGGTAATTTAGCTATTTTATGTACTCATGATGTTTACTCCACCATAATCTGCTTAAGGTATTTCTATGAAAGATACCATAGAATCATAGAACACCAGATTAGTGACCTCAAGGATTATCTGGTCCAACCTTTCTTGGCAAAGCATGACCTAAACTAGTTGGCCTAGCACTCTGTCCAGCCAAATCTTAAAAGTGTCCTGAGTTGGGGAGTCCACAGCTTCACTGGGGAAATTATTCCAACAGCTGAATTTTCCTATTGCAAAAAATGTTCATTTTGTTTCCAATCATAATTTCTGCTGGAGCAACTTGTATGCATTACTCTTTTTCTTTTCTGAGTTCTTGTAAAAAAGGAGTCTCCATCTTCCTTGTAGCCACCTTTAAATACTGGAACATGGTAATAAGGTCTTCCCTGAGCCTTCTTTTCTCAAGGCTGAACAAACCCAGCTGTCTCAGCCTTTCTTCATATGGCAGATTTCCCAGTCTTGGATCATCTTTGTGGCTCTTCTCTGGACCCTCTCCAGCCTGTCCACATATTTTTTGTATAGCAGGGACAAAAACTGAACACAATATTCCAGCTGTGGCCTAACTAGCACTGACTGGAATGGGATACTGACTTCTGTATCTTTGCTGGTGATGACCTTAATCATGCAACCCAGCATCCTGCTCATTTTCTTTGCCTCAGCTGCACACTGTTCACTCATACTGAGCTTGTTGCCCACCAGAACCCCCCTCCCAGAGTTCCTTTCCACAGAGTCAGTCTCCAGCCAGGCAGTTCCCTTGGATTATGTTTTCCTGGTGCAAGACCTTACACTTGTCCTTGTTGAACTTCATAAGGCTCTTGTTAGCACACTCTGGCATCCTATCCTGGTCTTCCTGTAGGGTGGTTCTCCAATCCAAAGTGTCCACTTCCTCACTGAGTTTGGTGTCATCAGCAAACTTCATCGGGATACATGTGGTCCCATCATCCAGATCATTTAAGAAGACATTGAAGAGTGCTGGGTCCAGTATCGATCCCTGGGGGACCTCACTTGTGACAGCTCACCAGTTTGAAAAGGAGCTATTTGCCACCACCCTTGGATGCAGCTGGTCAACCATTTCCCCACCCACTTCACAGATCTCTTGCCTAGACTACAATGAGTCAGTTTCTGAAGGGGGAGGCAGTGGAAAATCCTACTGAAAGCTCTGGTGAAATCCAGGTTTCATTCAGGTACATTATGTGCACTGCTGAGCAGGTTACTTTGTCATAGATGGCAGTCAGATTTGTCAAGCACAATTTCCTCTGCTCATACTGGCTTTTCCCAGTCAAATGCTTGATTTGACTTTTGATAGCCCCCAGAAAGATTCACTCCTTAATTTTCACAGACACTGAGGTAAAACTGATGGGTTTATAATTTCCTGGTCACTTTTGTAGGACAGATTTCTTCACATGAATTTCATTCCATTCTTTGAAAGCAGCCCAAAGGAAAAGAAGGCTCTATCAGAATGGTGAAATGTTAAGGCGTCTCAGATTTACCTCTAGGCTATCTCATGTGTTAATATAGCTCCATGAAAAGCTGTCTGGATTGGTCCTGAACACTATCCACATTGAGTTGCTATTGGTGATAATTAAAGAAAGAATGCATCATCAGCTATTCTCACAAATATGGATATGAAAAGAAAGACTTGCTGTAATGAAGAGTGGGATTATAAATTCTTCAAAGTATTTTTTAACAAGGGACAAGTGTAAAGATTACAAATGCTAAGACTCTAGAAATAAGGTTAATAGAAATTGTTACTGAAAAAAATTTGGGGAGCAAATATGTTTTACTACTTGTTTTAAAACAGGTATTCAAAAAAATAACAAAAGAAAAATAAGATCTGTGTCTTTGTAATTATGTGCCACCTCATCCGTGGCACAGAACATTTGTTAACAAATAGTCCCTTGCACTGTGTGCTCAATAGCATAGTGTGTGTATGGGTAATCAGCTGTATGAAGCAATGAAAAGTGAATTCGTAAACACTGAACTGCCGAGATGTGCCTGGAACATGATGTGAAACTACAGAATGGGGTGTGTAAACATGCTTTCTTGCACACACATGGCTCGTTTCACCCAGATAAGAGTGTTAACATGATAGTTGGCCTTATTAACACATTTTTCTGAGAGCTGATGGACTGAAGTTAATGCTTGGCATAAGCTAGATGAGCTTCAGAGGTATTCTAATTTGCACTGACAACAGTACCTATCAGGTTGCTGATCTTAAAGCCAGGATTCTTGAAGTAAATAATGAAATGTCCTTCTCCAAGTGCCTTAAAAATGTATGTGAGTTGTTAAAAAGAGACAGTACCTTGAAGAAATAAAAAAGATGTGTGAAACATCACAAATACTTCCTAGACAATGCAAAAATTATCCAAAACCACTTAGATATATTGTAGTCTTTTCAGTCACCTGGGAAAAAACATTAGTTTACTATTGTAGTGGTTTAAGCATAGCCGGCAACCCAGAACCACACAGATGCTCGCTCACTCCCCCACTCCTTCCTCCCCCAGCTCCTGGAGGGATGGGAGGGAGAATCAAAAGAATGCAACTCCCACAGGTTGAGGTAAGAACAGTCCAGTAACTAAGGTATAACACAAACCACTGCTAAACCACTGCTGCTACCACAAATAATAATAAGAGAAATCAAGGGAAGAGAATACAACTGCTCACCACTTGCTGCCCAGTACCCAGCCTGACCCGAGCAGTGATCTAGCCCTTCTGGGTAACTGCCCCCAGTTTATACAGTGGGCATGACGTGCTGTGGCATGGAATACCTCTTTGGCTAGTTTGGGTCAGGTGTCCTGTCTCTGCTTCCTCCCCACTTCCCCTCCTCCCTGGCAGAGCATGAGACTCAGAAAGTCCTTGGTCAGAGTAAGCATCACTGAGCAGCAACTAAAAGCATCAGTGTTATCAGCTCTGTTTCCAGGCTGAAAGTCAAAGCCACAGCACTGCACCAGCTACTAAGGAGAAGAATGACTGCTACTGCTGAGCCCAGGACAACTCTTAAGGCAACTCTTGATTTGCACTTATGCAGCCATTATGGTCTACATTTCATAGATCTGAAAAGTATTGAAAATGCTTTGTAATCTACAGTTCGAAGGCTCATGCAGGTATCATAGCTATTATCTGTTTGATGTAGTACATATGTGGAAACTAAATGGATATATGCACACATCTCTTCAGAGAGATGGGTTGTTTTCAACATGTTTAGCTCATAACCTGATGTTTAGGGAACTCATCTGGGAATGACAATGCATGTTTTTGCTTTTAAAAAATCCAGATCTCCTCTGTCAAATGTTGAGTATCCTAAGAGCCAGACTGCATTCAAACAATCTGTTACTTGGCTTGTTATTAGGTGTTGATTTTTTTACTGTTTATCTAGGTGGATGACCTAATTCACATTGGTGTCCATCTTGTCGCTATGTTACTGAAAGAAAGTAATAGGCAAACAAGCATTTTGGCCTTAGGATTATAAGATGTAGTGCTTGGTATAAAGACCTATCAGACACAGGAATTGATTAAAATTATTAGAACTGCATATGCATCTTTTGTTCTCTGTCTTTCTATATATAGAAACATTTTTCCTATAATTAGCTAATACCCAAATTTTTTATTAACTTGGAATACAAATCACTTGACTGAAATTAATGAACAGCGGGGAACAACACAGCAATGTTTTGTTCCAGAAATACAAAACTTAATTTGACACTGAAGAGTAATAGAACTAAGGATTCACAAAAGAAACTAATGAAAGCAAGACACTTGTGAATTTAGCCAAATGCAGTCAATAATGAACTGAGGAAAACTGAAGTAAGATGAAGAAGATAACTGAAAATAAGAAGGGAAATAATTACACTGTGATTTGGAAGAGAGGAAGATAAGAGAAGGAATATCATGGTCTAGTTTAGTTAGAATAACAAAGAAATCCACCTGTTTGGGTCAGCCTTGTGCACAGCTATCTCCACAACCTTAGCAAAGATGCAAGTATATTTTGAGGTCATAAAATCTGCACATGTGGTTCTTTATGCTTTGCTGTATTATTTGTTTAAAAGTCTATGTACTACTGAAATAAACTAAATTTCAAGGGCAATAGTATTTATTCTTTTTTCAGTTATTTTACTCCTCTCCCTAATAGTTCAATATTTTTAAGTTTCTGTGGCTAATCAAAAAGGAAGCTTAACTGTTCGTTACCTTAATACATATTGATGATTGTTTATAAATCATTAATTGAGCAACAACAGGATTGTTGGAAAACAGGATGCTGCTTCTAATTTCAGAGAACATTAAACTTAAGAAGTATCATTCTAAGGCCGTATTTGATCTCTAATAGGCACACAGACATAGATTGCTTCCAGAGTCAATGATGGGGAATGGAAAAAGTGTTAGAAAATATCTTGTGGTGTCTTAAAATACTGAAGACAGTTATAAGAAAGGTACCATAGATCAGGAGATGTCTATCCCACCCTTCCCTGTAGCTGGCACTCGGTGCTAAAATTGGCGTTGAAGTTAAAGTCATCTCAAAGGCTTTTACCTTGTGCTGTTTTGCATCTCTCTCACCTCCCTCTAGAGTTATATCAGCATTTTGTGCTGTGGTTTGTGGTATGGTTATGCCAAACCCACCCTGATTATATGGGGACAAATAGGCATTTGTACCAACCAAAAACCCCACCAAACCCCAAATTCTAAGTTTTTTTACATTTTGTGAAATGTAGCTTTAGAACATGTGGTTATAGTCTTAATATTCATGCTTTTTGGGCCCATAAATTGGCAAGAGAATCAGTTGGATAAAGCCTTCCCACTCTCTGGGCCTGCATGTATACCATGGAGTACTTGACCTCTTCTGGGTCCTGACCAAGAATCAGATCAAAACTTCTCCCTCTCTTTCTCTTCTGTGCTTCCATATTTCTTTCCCAGGAAAACAAATACCTGAGAAATATGATGGGAAGACTGTAATCTTGCCTAGATATGGGGTTTGGATTTAGCTAAAACAGGCTCCTAGAGCCAAAACTCTGAAGTTTCTTTGCTCAATGAGTTCAAATGCTGTGATTTATTTCAGTAAACCCCATGGATGGGCTGTAAATCACAAAGATTGTTTTTAGGATTTGGACTTTATTTAGCCTTAGCTGGGTCTCAAGCATGCTTCTTTTTTTTTTTTTTTCTTTTTTTTTAACTATAAATTTCTTACAAATCACAAAATTATTAAACCAAAGTAGATTGTTATGGTTGTATGAAGTTCTGGGGAATTTTAAGGACATAGTTTTCTGGGCCCTACAATGGCAGACCAAATGTCCTAACCAAAATTACCAAGTCTTGATGGATATTCACCATAAGCCACTTATGTCAGCTATTTATTTAGGTCCAAAGAACCAGATACCTTGTTAGTACTCATGCAATAGACCTCTAGTAATTGCTTCCAATAACCATGTTCGCTGCTAGTCATTCCCTTAAATATGTTCTGATTGCATTGCAGCTGATCTACCGGCAATGATTTTGCTCTGCCATTGCTTCAGGCTATGATTTACTGTAGATCCTTGGGAAAAAAAGCATTGAAAAGCAAGATCCAACAATCAGCCTTAAGAAAGCATACAAGTTAGAGCAGTATTTCCTATTTTGTCAAAACTACTCCAACTCCTGGACCAAAATTGATTTATTCATACCTGATACAAGTATTGTGAGAACAACTCTGCATCTTGTGCGTATTGTTCACTCTTGTGTAGCACAGCATACACAGAGTTTTTTGATTTCCTTCCATGTGTATTGTTTTCAACAGAAATGCACACAAAGTGTTCCAAAAGCACCAGTAAAGTTTGATCTGTTCCCGCGCCCATTCTCATCAACCCTTATGTGCAATATATTGTAATATGTGCTTTATGTTAGCATGATTTATTGTATTTATTTGTGTGAAGTACCATAATGAATGTTGCAAAGGAACAAAACATATTATGTGCCTCAAAATGGCTGGAACCATTGCCAAGAAAACAGCAGATGTTCACTCAACAGCAAGAAAATGTATTCAACATTTAGATAACTTATTTCAAAGAATTTATGAACTTTTACTAGTGATTTTGGAGACAATGTGAACTGAAAGACAAGAAGCTTGTTCTATTTTTGGTTTTGCTGTGATTTGCTTTGTGGTCTCTAAGCAGTCACTTCACCTTTCTCTGTCTCCATTTCACATTTCACCCTTTGTCTCCTGTCTTTAGAATGTAAGGTCTTTGGAAGAGTCTATATTACACATTTGGAGCATGCACAATGAAACCACTGCAATATAAATAATAATAATGATGGGGCCAATTTAACTCTGCCCTCAGCACACAAATGAAAGAAAATTCCTCATTTTCTGTAATTTCAGAAAAATTACTTGTTATTAATGTTCTTGTGAGCACAACAGGAGGAACTGGAGATCGATCAGGCTCATGTCTTCATTCTATAAACTTTTTGGCTGGTTTTCATGAAATCAGATCACAGCCAAGCTGGAGTCCAACCAACCAACAGAAAAGACAGGCTTTTAATCAGGCTCCTTTAAAATGGAACACATCCATTTGATAAATGAACTAATTAAGCAAATGAATAAGTATAACCTACCGCTGTGAATGACGTTTATAACGATGAAAAAGCTTCAGCTCCACATTAATAGTTCTAGAAACCCAGAGAAAAGGATAGAAAAAATCAAGTTCAATTTATGTAGCACATTTATGTAAATGGAGTTTTACCATGGCTAGCAGTCCAGTATAATGCATGCTGTGTATGTATAAAGATGACAAGGGAGAAAGAAGTCTGAAATAAGGTTATTCCACTTCTGATGGCGTGGGGTTTTTAATATCAGCTGTTTCACAGAATGTAGAATGTAGCAATGACTCATACTCTTTCTGAACATCCTTTGGTAAAACTAAGTAGAATGCCACACCTGTATCCTCATCTTTCCCCGAATACACCAAAGCTGTGTTAAATCTCTGAAGCAAAAAAATCTTGCACTATACAGAAAAGAATAGGAGAATGAGAAAAACAACCTGGATGCAGCTAAATAAAGCTTTATAACCTCAGCTGTACTTTTCCTGCTTTGCCTGATTAGAAACTTCTAGGATTGATTAAAAAGCTTTGGAAACAACAGAAGTCATCTCACTCATTTCAGGGAAATAGCAGCTGTCCCTGAGGCTGTGTAAGCTGTCAATGTGCTGCCTTTCCTATAATGAACCCTTGAAACTGTGAGTTTCTCTGAAATATTCTATGTATCAGACAAGAAGGACCATCAGCCAAGTAACTGAAATCATATGAGGAGGTAAGAATTTGTTATTAGAACTGAAAAACAAAATTTGTATCTCTGTGATGCAAATACTATATGCTGCTCATGGCTGCCTACTCTTCAGCTGCTTATGCAATTCAGGGTGGTTTTCATTTCAGCAATATTTAGTGAGTTGCTTCTTTTCCTATATTAATTATGGCCTAGTAGTAGAATTCCCTAGAAATCCCTAGTTGTGGGATTTTTTTCTTTAAGATGCAGTACTCATATTAATACCTTACATGATGGTATCTATTCTTGGGACCTGTTTTTTTCATTATGAGATTAAGTATCATCAGGGAGACATCAACCAAGAACAGAAATCCCGTTAGTGAGAGTCTCTGAACTTAACTTCTTGAAGAATTACCATCAAAATAGAAATATTACTTGAAAAGAGAGCAAGGAAAAGAAGTACAATATGTCCGCACTTTCTAGCTAGCAATGAAATCTTTTGGAAAGAGTTTTGTCCATTGTATACTCACCCTAAGAATGTGTTTATTCCAGTAAATGTGGAATGAGATACTGTCATACAGTGTACAGGCAGATACTGTGAAAAGTGCTCTAACCATGCTTGTTTCTATAGCATGTGATCAAATTGAATGTTCCTGAGGGTAGGGATTAATCTGTTTGAGTTTGTGAGGGAACATTGATGAATCCAGTTTGAAAGGAAAAAGGCTGCTTGTTTATGTGCCACATTGAGGCAAAAGGCTGACCATGACTGAATCTCATTATAATGCAAATACATTATAATACTACAGTACTGTAGTTAAGAAAGGTAAATCACCCCAGTCACAGGAGTTTTGATTAAATAAATTAGGCTTCCATAGACTATTTTGGATTCTTGGTGCATCATTATTTTACTGGGTTTATTTCCATTAGTGTTATTTGCCTTTTCCATTTTCCATATATCAGCCCTCCTTGTCACCTGCCTCAGACCTGTATTTATCTCTTCCTGTCCATGCAGCACAATTTTAGGGGAAATACCAAGCACCATGAAGTAAGAAACCAGGGAAAGTAAAAAACCAGTGTTTAGAAACTCCAAAAAAGCTTCAGCAAGCAATAACAAAAAGAAGACAGAGTTCATGCAATTATTCAGGAAAGACACTATGGTTGCATGGATAATACATAGTTAAGATTCACATCTATGATAGGTCAGATCTTTTACCATTGACTTTACTGTAATATATTAGTATAACGATAACCTGTTGAAAAAACTCCAGCAAGTGGAGATTCTTGTATGCTTGACAAATATAATTTTAAAGCAGGTGAAATTGACTGTAAAGGTGTTTTATGGGTTATTAGCTACACCAAATGCATGAATATGGGAAATGAAAAACAGTCCTGCTAAAGTTACTTTCTATATGGAATAGCAATGACTTTCTGTGGTTATCCTGCAGAACCTCTTGTAAAGTAGTACCGCATTCATAAACTGCAGTTGTGTAATAAACAATCATTAACTATGGGAGTCTGGAAAACTATCAAGGATCTCTGAAACGGTTGTAAGTTTTTCAGAAAAACTGTGTGCTACTGCATTTATATATCTTGTAGCATATTTCAGACTGTTTTAGCTGTGTCATGTGAATGTCCTTTTTGGGCGTATGATATGAATCTATACATATGATATAACATAGTTTATCACCATTCGTTCTATGATTATATATATGCTAGAATCATAAGCAACTGGAAGTTTACTTTTCATTCTTTGTAAGTGCTCGATTGGAAAGTGGCTGTTGAGTTTAAATTTGTAAACACAAGTGACATTTGTACGAATCTGTTCATTTGTACAAATCGCTTTCTTTCTTTCTTTCTTTATTTATTTATTTTTAAAGAAATCCCTGTGTTCCACTGCCCATTGAAGTGAAAAGGAATTACAAAACTCTTTTGACACCAAGTCCTTCAAGAAGTTCCTGGAACATCCTGATTTGTAGAAAGAGAATAGCCATCTGATCTCAAACAACAGGTTTACTCTTTTAGTGTTAGCTTGTTTCTTTGTAATGCGTGACCAGTAGCCAGTGTATCGGGCAATGGTAATCTCTGCTGTAGTGCATTTACCTTTTTGCAGACTGCCAGGAGAGTGAGGAATAGGAAGTAAACAACATTCTTTCTGCTCAGTGCCTCTGCGGCCCCTTAACACCCATGTCAGAGGTTCCTGGTGTAAAATTGCATTAAGTTAAAGTGGGTAGCAGTACAGACAAATCAGAGTTGGAAGCAAAATGTTGTGTTGCAAGCTGAGAGCAATGCTCTTTTGGGAGAAAGAAAAGGAATGTAAAATGCTAGACAAAGTCCCTTAGAAATTTCAAGATTGCTGTGATGCATCCAATGATATCACAAGGGAAAGGCATTTTCTTTACAAGAAACAAGCTGCCAGCTGAGACTATTAGCCATTCTGTTAGCCCTACATAATAAAGCTAAATCATGTAAGCTGTACAAATAACAGATGGACCAACAGAGACAATTTATTTGTGATATAACTGATAACTAGGTTGAAGCTGAATTACTGTGAGATATAAACTGTTCTTTAAGAGAACAGTTGATAGTTTGCAAGATTAGTGAAAACCTGACTTCCCAAATGAAAGCAGTGGGAAAAATGAAGTGCATCTTGTTATGAACACACAGTGATTCATAAAGACAAAATACCCCTGTAAACAAATGGCAAAGAACAGATTTTTTGGTAATAAGTGCGGAGGTAATCAGAGCACAACAAAATTGTCCAGCACCAAGGACACAGCATCGTGGCAACAATTACAGCCATCTCCTGCAGATACATATTATTTCCTGGAGAAATTATAATATGCAAAACTTTTTTTTTTGTATGCATACAGTTGGATGACAAAACTGTGATGACATCAGTCGTTTTCGTAGATTTTGAAGCAGACATATCTGATTGTTGGATTAAGAAAAAGAGAATAATGAAAATTGGAGGGGAGAATAGCATGACTGCAGGAAAGCTATGGAAAAAATATGTTTGTCCAGCGTTAATATTTAAAATAAGGTCACTTTACATAGTGGAATCAATTAGTAGTTCTATTGTTTTGCAGGATTTTCTACCTTTTTTTATAATTTAAATCTCATATATACTTTTTGTTTTGTTTAGGAATTCACAGCAGTTATTTCTGGATACTGGCTTTTGTCACTGGAAAAGAAAAAAACTTTTCTAACTTGTTGTTATGCTAATAAAGAAACTAATCTCTTTCTGGCTTTCCTACATATCACATATTTGTTACATTGCTAATCTATGTAGGATGAACTTTTATCAGACTCCAAAGATAGATGTAAGTTCTCTTCAGGGTAAGAACTGACTATTCTGAAGCCTGCCAGTTTAATTCTATTCATTCTTTTTTTTTATTGAGCCAGCTCTGCATTGTAGAGTGATTTTTACTCAGAGTATCCCAAAAACCTCACTCAACCAATAATCATGTGTTGATAGGTGAAATTAGTTTCAGAATTCTAATGAAGCTCAGCAGCTGGGAGACAGACAGCTCATCTGAAGATTAAATGAGAAAAATTGCCACTTTTGCTTTTTCCTTTAGAAACTCATTTACATTCTGTCAGCTCCCATTAGGAATGGGAACTGCGAATATTGAGGGAAATATGCATGAATTCAGTGCTGAAATGGCCAATCATGATCAGCTCCTTCTTGCTTTCAAGGCTGCCAGAAGGTTTTACGTATTTATGTCTTCTGGAAACAGTGGGTGATAATCTGCTTGCTTTCAACTGCCTCCTAACATTTTGAATTTAACATACCCAGAAGAACCAATGCCCAGTGTAACAAGGAGAACAGAGGATAACAATGTAATCCTACAGCTTGGAGTTAACATTCCTGAAGCCATCTACACACTCTCCTGTCCCTTTTCTTTTTCTTGGCCCTTTTTGCATCCATGTACCTGTAGAGATTCAGTACTGCTTCTTACATGATAGTCACCACAGCAGTGACAAGTATTTTATGTCATTTGGTGTCCCTTCTGTGCTGGAAAGGTACCACACCATTCTTCTTTCCTTGTCCTTGGTACATCCCTGAATTTTTGTGTAGTTCAGTCCTCATCATAGTGACAGCTTTTCATGAGTTCTGCTGACAGATCCAATAGTAGACTAGGAGTCTGTATTATGCAGGTGTTATCCATTTTTCCATTGACTTTGAAAATACTTATGCAGACCACAAGTCAAGGTGACTCTGCCAATGAAATAAAAGCATTTAGAAATTTAACCAGGGACATATATAGAAAACAACGCATAAGTGAATGAAGAAAAATAATGATGCTACTGAATGTAGAAAAACATAATGTGGTGTTGCAATTTTTTGTTGGTTTTAAGTTAGTTTTCTTTAAATAAAGGTTGAAGAGGATTAATAATTACATAAAAAGGTGGCATAATATGTACAACAAATGCTTTCCCGTTACATCTGCAGGAGGCTTCGAAGACAAATTCTTAGTTTCAATTAAATAGACATCTTTTCTATTTCAGCAATAATTAGGATAACTGCTAAATACAAAATTATAATTGGTTTAGATCCATAGGGTTAAATATCTTCTCCCTAAAAAAATCTAAAAGAAAATAAGATCTCAAATACTCTTGGTTTTTAATAAAGCTGAATAGTTCATTATAAATGGGCTGGAACTCTGAAGAACATACTAACATCATTGGTATGATACACGCCATGTACAAGTCAGCTCTACAGAGCATCTTAAATGGCTTGAATCCCACAGGTAGAATCTTAACATTTGCATTACACTTGAAAAAAAAGATGCTTAAACAAAAGATGCTTAAACAAAAGATGCTTAAACAAAAGATGCTGAAAAAGCAGTCACAAGAACAGGTAAATTAAACATACATTTTGACAGTGTTGTGGTGCAAATCTATGGTGATACTAAATGTAAATACAGAGGAGGAAAAGACTAGGAATATTTAGAGATATTAAAAGACACTTCATACAGCTGCAGATGTAGATCTTCAGTTGGTGTAATGCCTTCAATGTATCACCTGATAATCCTTACTTCTTTATTCATTACTTCCACTCTTCTAAAGGATATATAAAAATAAAGATTTTGAAAAGACGTATAAGAATGATTGTTGTGGTTTAAGCCATAAATCAACCACGCAGTTTGTTCACTCACTTCCCCCTTTTTCTTCCCTCTGCTCCGGGAGGGATGGGAAGGAGAATTGAAAGAATGCAACTCCCACAGGT
>JAOEHY010043995.1:0-28881 GCA_025447955.1 Psilopsiagon aurifrons | reverse complement strand
TTACTAAACTGTTCTTATCTCAACCTGTGGGAGTTGCATTCTTTCGATTCTCCTTCCCATCCCTCCAGGAGCAGAGGAAAGAAAAAGGGGGAAGTGAGTGAACAAACTGCGTGGCTGATTTATGGCTTAAACCACGACACATAGTGTATGAGATCTTTATCAGACTTCTACTTTGATGTCTGTTCTTTTTTTGGTCATAACAATATTACTCTGCTTTTAAAAGGAAATGAATTTAGCACATTTTTTCAAGTAGATAAAATTCAAAATTAGAATTAAAAAAAATCACCCCTAAGATATATTTAAGAGTCTTTCTTGGAGAAATCCAAGAAATTTTTTCTCCTCCTCATGCGTGTTAATTCATAATTAGTCCTGGCAGCATGCTTGTGCAAAACACCAGAAAGTTTAATGCATGCTATCACATGCGATAATACGTCTCAGCAGGGACCTCTGTCCTTAATTTTTGGTATCAGATTTAATTATATTAAGTAAGATTTAACTCGATATTTTTGTTTTCCACACATTTGATTCTAATGCAAGTAATACTGCCTTTAGTCTTGATACTACACTTAGAATTTCCATGGACAGAATGATCATTCGATCTAGCAAGAAAAAAACTATGGCTTTGACAAGTTTTACTTCCTTGAACTCTAGCATCTGCCTTCTGAAATGCCCCTGTAACATAAACACCTACAGTAAGTCCCTTAATCATCTAAGGATCAAGTACAACCCATAGGTTCCTGTCTTTAAACACTCTTAGACTGTCTATTTTTTAATCTTTCAGTTCAAACATTCTGTTCAGTATAATTTCACTGGAATTGATATGGAAATATTCTGTGAATTTCTGCCATTTGGAACTGCCTGTATGCAAAGCGCTTATCACCTCTTTTGAAATCTTATAAAAAAATGTGGTTTCTCCTTCAGATCTTTGAATCCATTTAAGCCTTCACTTAGCATTCAGCACTCATAGCATTTTTAAGGGGGCAGTTCATTAGTAAAAGCTCATATAAAATAAAGTAGAACTGGACCTGCCACATTTCTGCACCTCACATTGCATTTTTTAGTGATTTCCAATCTATGACATCTTGGAAAATCAGTAACTCTAATAAACAAGGAGGAGGGAGACTGAAAGTCTGCATGAAAGCAGGTGACTGTTACTATATTCAATTTTTACCTCTGCTTTCTGATAGGAAAAAAAAGCCAATGGGTCATATTTGGAAGGTGCCTTCTGCATCTATTCTTATGTAATATATCTGCTGCTTTTTAATCTTCTTTCAATAGCAGCATAAAAGTTTTTACAGTTACCAAATGCAAAGTGCAACCTCAGAAATTTCTAAATTGTCATCATACAAGAATAATTACAAGTAAGCATTACTGTGAATTCCATGGTACTGACATTTTCTCAAAACTACAATGCAAAACCTGTATTTTGCAGGATATTTCATAGAATTGCTCAAGGGTTCTTATCCTCTGCCCACCTTACACCACTAGCATTAGTAAATGAAAATTAAAAATTATGTGGCATTATTTCAGTTTTCAATTCCCTTTCATACTACTGCAAGTTGAGCCTTTAAATAAGGGTTCATTCTGCAAACTTGCTTTTCTTACCAACATGGGAAAAATTTAAAGCAATATTACAGGACCTCAAACTGCCTGATGGATGTGGTAGCTTTCTCTGTGATGGAATGCTTATTTGACATCTGGCTGTGCCACAAGTGAGTAAAAGTGCCACCTTGCTCCTAAAAAGACTGATGAGAACCTAAATGGTCTGTTTGTCACACTTTGTCTGCTACAAACAAGATAGGTGAGAAGCTCGTGGCTCAGCCTTTTTTATATATAGAGAGATTTGTGTTTCCATTAGAATATATGTACTTAACTTGATGGTTATTTCTACTATTCATTCATTCTGAAGACAGCACATGAAATGACGAGTAACATGGATCTAGCTCAGCTTAAAACAACTCCAGAAAACATTCCTGATCTCGAACAGAAAATTGTGAAACTTTCTCTTCTCCAAATCTTAGAAAAAGGGAGAAATAGGAAATCTGCATCATGAAAGATGGAGAAAGTGAGACAAATCCAAAGGCTGTTCAGAGGGTCATAAGTGTAGGGGTCATAAGGAGTCATGGAGCAGACTGAATGCAATTTGTGAGAAGGGGGTGGGAGAAATAGGACTATCTGATGCACAGTCCAAGCTCACACCTTGGCCAGATGAGTTTTCCTCTCCCTTGCTAAATGCACATTTTGTGTCTAGCTGGATGTGGCGGACAACTATGGAAAGAGGGAAAGACAGACATCAACTGTTAATTCAGACAGATTGTGAAGACTGGTACTGTGCTACTGCTGTGAGATCCTGGTAGTCATTGAAGTGAACCGCACACTACCCTTTCATGTATTTATAGCTCTGTGTTTCTATACTACCACTTTCACCCATCTCAGATGTGTTCCTCCAGTCTGCCTGACATACTTATCATGTCCTTAATAATTTTACCTCTTTACCAAACAGGAAGAAGACTGGAGATATTTTGATTTTGGTGTACTACTGTTTAAGTAGAATCTCCATCTCTTCCTTATCACATTAGGTCACTCACTACACTACCTAAACAGCAAAGGCTATCTGTTCTCCTAGAACACCTACCTCAGTCACAGTCAGAGGGAAGACCATTCCTGACCTCCTTTTGTCACTAAACTACTGAGCTACCTGAGATAAGCTTCCAGAGTAGGCTGAACAGAATCCAGCTAATCTTCCTCCAGCTAACTCTTTGTAGGGCAGCCAGGGTACCTAGAAACCAGAGGCACTTGAGATATCATCAATAAGCACAAAAAAAGGGACTTTAAAGCCAAATTATTGTCTGATAAGGTGGAAAACTATGTGGAAAAATAACATTGCTCTGGAAGAACAGAAAATGTGATTATCTGATGGATGTTACATGTGAAAAAATAGAAAATAACTGTATGTATTGGTTACTCAAAGAAGCATGTCCTGCAGCCTCTTATATCTCTGTTACAAATACAAATTAATTTTTTATCCAAAATAGAGCCTCTAGCTCTCCCTCCAAGAACTCCCTGCTTGAATTCCACATGAACCCTCTATGAGATCTTGGAATCTCACTCCAAACTGCTTCACAGGTCGTTTAAATTGAAAAACTATATTTTCATTCTGTGTCATTTATGTCCAAATAAAAGACAATAATTGATTTGCCTTTCCCTACTTGTCTATGATTGAAGCTACTGTAACTGATTCCAGGAGATCTTCTATGTGTGGCTATAGCTAGTTGTCTTCTTAGAAATCATAAACTTAATAAATAATTCCACCTGCTGTTAACTGCTGCACTCTCACCTGCAAACTTTAAAATCTATGTTATGTTTGAATATTTAATTTGATTTAAACCATTTTCAGCAGAAGTCAGTTTTCAGCAGAAGTAAACACACAATGTTAACTTCAGGAATTTTTCATTTAGTCACAAAATTACCAGACTACAAATAATTTTAATGTTCTCAACACTGCATGTTGTGGATGCTCTAATTTTTCCTAGAATCATTGAAAAAGCCTACTGAAAGTTCCACTAAAGACTAACATGGCGTCATTCAGTCAGGTCTTTTCAGCTACGTATCTCACAGCTATCACATTGACAAAACATGCTCTTTGAGCAGCTCTGATTCTGCAGGATGCTGAATGACCTTAATATAGCAGGTTCAGATGGCTCTGTATGTAACAGGAAACTGGCTTACCTACCAAACTTCTGAAATGTATACTGTTCTAAGACACTTTGATTTTAATTTTCTAAAAAGGAGAATACTATATTAAAATACTAGTTTCATTAAATCAGAGCCACCGTATATTCAGAAACCTGACAATATGACATAATGCTATGATTTCACTAAATACGCTGCTTCAGTCACTTGAATTCTAGTAATGATTATTATCTAAAAGGCTGATGCCTTTCATCAACTACCAGGAAATGCATTTCAAAAATAAAAAGTAGATATACATGCAGCACAAAAAAGAAAAAGCAATGAAACTAAAGATTCATGGGATTTAACAGGAATTATTATGGTTATATTTATAATAAAACTACATTAATTTATAACACTATTAAAAAATAGGACTTCGTATCAGCCTGAGACAGGTTGGGGTTTTTTGATTCTCTTAAGGACAGAGGGAAAAAAGTGCCTTTTCTTCATTTTTTTAAAAAGACACCTTGATTTTTATGTGGCCATCTGTCATTCTAAAAAAAAGTAATTTTGTCAAATTATTGTGCAGTTCATCCCAGCAGAGGAAAACTAAACACATGGTGCAGGAACTATGGTAAACTTTTGGAAAAATATTAAACAGATAAAAAAAAAAAATTCAAATGTTTCCATTTTAAACTAGCAAAAGACTGTACTGTATTTTGAATATTCTGCGTCACACTTTCAGATAGCATGATCAAAATACTAGGTTCTATACTGTTATGCCATCCATAATCAACCTTTTGTTCCTATATCCACAAAGGTAAAGATGAAGCATACATGGGCTCTGTTTGACATACATTATGTCTCTTAGATGAACTTAGATGAAACAAATGGAGAGTGCTCTCTCTATCCTTTTGATAAGGAGTTCTTTGAAACGTGCTTCTATTTCCAGATCACCTTGTCCGCACATTATCTATATTTACATATTCAAGCACTTGATAATAATTGGTATGGGAGGATTAATCCAAACATCTTTCTATAGAATCTTTCATGCTATTGTTTTTTAAGACAGTGAATAATGGGAGAAGAAAGCAGCTGAATCCACAGGTGATTTAGGTCATTATTAAAGAGATTTCAAAAAACTTGTCATAATCACATCTTAAGGATGGATGATCTCGAAGCTGAGAAATGAAGACACTTATTCATCTATCAATTTACCAATTCATTGACTGTTCCTATCTTTTTAACTCAGACTTAACTTAGTGAGACATTGAACATTCAGCTTGTCCCTCAAAGACAGCTGTAGAATGCCTGTCTTCAGCTTAATTTACCATATTTTTCCTTCTGTAACACAAAGACACAGGGAAATAGTGATTACACAAAGCTGTTCTGAAGCTTGGAAGTTGATGTAATTCCTAAACCATAGTTTAGGGTAAAGTAATACAACAAATGCAGTTTATCACATTGTTCTGCAATTTGTCATTAGGCTACAGTCACAGAAATCTGGATCCTGTATCAGGAGTTCTAAGCAAGTATTTTTGTTTGAGTCCCCTAAATCTAATTTTTATAAACTTAAGCTGGCCCCTGCAGACCTTCATGAAGCAGTGATCTTGATCACATGATGCTATGTTATGTGGGATGGCTACTGAAGTTTTTTCAAGATGACAGAAATAGTTTGCACCAACATGGTATTTTCTTTCTGTTTACTATGCTTTCCAGTGCTGCAAAAATCTGTAACACTGTGAAATATAATATGTCATAATATGCTAAGTCATGAGGAATGCGTCATACACAAAGCTAACCCATAACCCTTTAAAAGTCTTATATTATAGACCATCCTACTGGATATGTATTTAGAAAAAAAAAATACAAAACTATTATGGATTGAATAAAAATATCTATGGTTTAAAATTTACATCTGTTTAGAGAATTAAAGAAACAAGAATAGAAACAAATCATACAGTGGTGCATATTTGGAATAATAAAATCAGAGCAGCAACACACTATAACAAAAAATCATAAATATTAATCCTAAATAGTTTTGATTTATTTTTTTTCTAACTGAACATTCGATTCGCTACAGATGGGTTTCAGCATCTTATTAACTATGGTCTAGTGTATGCACAAACAAAAAGAGTGATGCAATGCTACAGCCTTTGGGAGGAGTCGCTGATTGATGGATGGCTGAACACGAGCCAGCTTGTGCCTAGGCAGCCAGGAAGCCAGCAGCAGCCTGGCCTTATCAGAAGTAGTGTGGCCAGCAGAGCCAGAGCAGTGATTATCCCCCTGATATTGGGCATTGGTCAGGCTGCACCTCAAATCCTGTGTTCAGTTCTGGATCTCCCACTACAAGAGAAACACTGAGGTGCCAGAGTGGGTCCAGAGAAGGGCGTCAAAGCTGGCGAAGGGTCTGAAGCACAAGTATTATGAACAGCTGAGAGAACTGGGAGTGCTTTCTCTGGAGAACAGAAAGCTCAGAGCAGATCTCTTCACTCTGTACAACTACCTTCAAGAAGGTTGTAGTGGGGTGGAGGTCAGTCTGTTCTCCCAGGTTTCAAGTGACAGGGCAAGAAGTAATGTTCTCAAGCTGCATCAGGGAGGCTTAGACTGGATATTAGGAAAAATTTCTTCAGGGAAAGGGTTGTCAATTATTGGAACAGGCTGCTCAGGAAAGTGGTGGAATCACCATCCCTGAAATGTTAAAAAAAAACCATGTAGATGAGGTCCTTAGTGACATGGTTTACTGGTGGACTTTGTGGTCCTGGGGTAAAAGTTGAACTTGACGATCTTAAAGGTCTTCTCCAACCTAGTTGATTCTATGATTAACTTTATGCAATGAAATTCTGTTTTTAAAAGCAGCATAGATACAGTAAGCAGATCGTAAGATGTGCTTGGGTGCCTAGTAATGCGGTTTTTACAATGACTTTTAAAATATCCTGATACTTAACTCCCACTAGTTTCATATGGTGACACAGACTTACAAATTATTGTGGTATCTGTTAGTGCCATGAAGATCTGGAGGAAGTTTAAACCCTAGGCACTCATGAAAGATACACTCACATAAGTGAAATTTTTAAATTACTACTTCCTCTACTTCCTTTTATTTTACATTCTTTTTCTTGCTAAATTTTTAATTTAATTTACTAAAGTAAATAAAGCAATATGCTGCTTAACACAGTAAATCACATCTGATTAGCAGAATCCAATGCAATGTACAAATTAACAAAGCTATACTACAAAATTGATTATGAAATTGGTCTTTAAAATGACAGTGAAAATTTCACTTTAAAATGACAATGAAATATGAAAATAAACATTGAGCAATTAAGACTATGGGATCCGATATAATTTCGACAGACTTACAGACAGAATCACAGCCATGAGGCTGCTCATGGGATAGTTTCTCAGCAAATCATAATTCAAAAATATTTTTCAGCAGTGTGCACACTATATTTAACTATGCAAAATAAAGTCTTCTGTGCTTTTTTAAAAAAGAGAAGGGCATATGTGAAT
The DNA here is from genome assembly GCA_025447955.1 of Psilopsiagon aurifrons. Lineage (NCBI taxonomy): Eukaryota > Metazoa > Chordata > Aves > Psittaciformes > Psittacidae > Psilopsiagon > Psilopsiagon aurifrons. The sequence goes on along the minus strand of JAOEHY010043995.1, from coordinate 21,696 downwards.
TTTTATATAAATAGCTAAATGAGCTTACCCTGTATATCCAATATACAGTGCTTAGTTTTGTCTCAGCCCAGTTCTGCTTTTTCTTTTTGATTTTCCCTAGTCAGTACTAAGCAAAATCTTTCTGTCAGCACAATATATTTGCCTCCATATTACAAGATCTAAATGCTACAACATAGCTAGAAAGAAAATACTAAGTCAGCAATGTAATCTGAAATGTGGAAATGCTGAAAGCAAAAAATTTAACTCTAACAGTGACATTTCCCAGCAGTGTGCATGGAAGAATAGTACAAATGTGAGGAAGGCTAACTGAACCTAAATCTTGCCTATTGCATTCTGACTTTATCCCACTAAATTATAATTCAGTATTACCAACACCATATCACGTTCAATTCTCTTAACTTTAATTTCTTTAAACATGTTGAAACGCTGAAGATATTTAGTGCCCAAATAAATTAAAATAGCTAGCACTGAATTCTGTTTAATTATCTATATTTTTTGATGCTTTCAGGAGATAATATTTTTCTCTCTGCAACAGCAGAGAAATTCTGCTGTTCCTCATGCTACAGCAGGATAAAAAGACGAAGGAGTGACAGAGAGCTATGTACTGACTATGTTTTGGCCGTTAGATACATGGCTTCTTGTTAACTTTGCTCTCCCCTTTTCACCACTACTCCCCAAAGACAGACACAGAGACTTCATATTCAGGCCACATTATTTAGTTAATTATTCAGTGAGTATTTGATATCAGACATCCAAACTAGACCGTAAAATCAATAACTCTGAAATCTAGTATCTTGTATAAGACACCTCAATCTTTTTGCAACTCTTGTCGGAGGAAGGGCTGGTCAGGACAGATTTGCCCCAAACAGAATCAATTTACTAGATGTTGTTTAAAGGCTATTCTTCCACAAGTTGAAAGCAATGAAACTAACATGGATGCGCGTAGGAAAACTATGACATCTTAAAAATCACTATTCTGGATTTTTACACAAATTTAACTCTATAGAAAGTAATTTAGTTTTTTTCCTTTTCTTTCTTTAAAGCTAAGTTTTAAAAGTTTAAAACATTAAATGCTTGCAAAAGTAAATAAAGTTAAAGCCTACTGATGCATATATTGCCACTGATTTTTTCCTGAACATCTGAAGACTTCTGTTCCCAGAACTGATTCCTGGTTTATAGCATGTACAAATTGTATGAGGATTTCACATCAGTACAACCACTATAGCATACTTTGAAACATGTCAAATGTTTAGCTTTGAGATGGGTGAAAGTGCAATTAGAAGGTACTGAATTTCCTTGAGTGTTAAAATACATAATTCATTCTGTAAGAAAGTGGGCTAATAGTAAATCAAATTAGTGTAGAAATTAATGCAAAACAGTTATTCAGCTGATGTCAAGATTAAACAACCTCAGAAGATACTGCACATCTTGCCTAACTGGGTGCCCCTCACATAGTATAGGTATTAATCCAGTGGTCAGTATTAACACCTAGGCTGGTAATGTCAAAATGAAAGCATGGGTCACATGTAACTGTAAAGAAACACAGAGGAAAATTATTATCTGCATTTAACAGATGGATAGTCTCTTCCAAAGAGATGGAAAATAACTTGCCTCTGTCAACTGGCAGTCCAATCTCTGTAACAGGAATTAAAACCTGTCTCAAGTAAGTTGTTATCCTGTAAGGTACACAGACATCACAATACTGAACTATTAAAGAAGAAAAGCCTATTCTGACAGCATTTTTTGACAGCCTACATCACAAGAACAATAATTTTCCTCTTTATTCTTCTTTCAGAAATAAACAGCAGACCCAAATGAAAAGTGCAGCTTCTGCTTTTACATACTTTAATAGGTTTTGATTGCTGATGCACATACTTTGCTCATTATAAATTAAACAAGGGAGACAGATTTCTACCTGAAGAAGCATGTCTGTCAAATGTGTGCTTCGCATGGTGTTTTTCATAAAATTTTGTTATGGATGGCTAACATGCTGATTAATGGATTTTAAGGACAAGTTTGCAGTTTTGAAGGATAAGTACTCTTTCTAATTTAGCAACCATAAAATAAAAATAAAAAAAAATTAGAGATTGTTTTCTCCTGGAAATGTAAGCACATTTATTTAGAGTTGGTATATTAATAAATGACAACTGCCACAGAAAGTAGTCTAGCATTAAATTAAATACATTCCATGACCTGCTCACTCAAAATGCATTATCTTCGAATATATTATGTGTGCAAATATAATGATACTATGTAAATGGCAGCCTTAAAGTCCTGTTCAAAAATGAAAGCTTGTTTGCCTGATGAGTTAAAATAACCTTGAATTATTTATGAACACTTATTGCTTGTTAATATTATAGTATTATCTAATTGTTTTAGCTCTTAAAGCACTTTAAAGAAAAAGAAAGAGTGACTGCTTGACTGTCCATCAGAGATTATCAACAGAGAATAATTAGAATATACTAGTACAACTTATTGGGCAAATAACATAATAGAAGTCTGCAAGGAACTGTATAAATTATAAAATTGTTTATTTCCATGCTAAGAAAAGAATGCAGAGTCATAATAATGCTTCTATTAAATAGATTGGATCTTAAAAAAAAAATAAAAATCAAACAACAAAAAACCCCTTAAACAAATATATTATAGTTTCACATCTTTTATGAAACTACTGTGCTGTATTCAGTGACTTACGTAGAAAATTAAGCAATTGAGTTTCAGTTGGAGTGTGTTAAAAAAATGTATCTTTTTTTTTTTTCACTTTGTATTTTCAGTCTTATAAACTGAATATTTTTCCTATGTAAAATTTTTAAAAACATACTCCAAGGTACATGTCAATATTATTTTTCCTAGGGTATTAATATGTTGCAATATACAATTGCAAGTAAAATTTAAATTAATTTAAATATCCTGGGTAGAAGTTAGAATGCATCCTGTTCCATGCACCTGTTTGTCTGGTCATGCATCAAATCAACTTTCTTGAACTAGCATACACTGATTATTTCAACACAGAAAATAAAATCATTTGATGCTTTCCAGGGCATTTAAGAATAGTGTGTGTTTAGAGAGGGACAGTTAATGACTGAAGGCTTCAGCCGCGTATTTTCCATGAGGTGGCCAAACCTAATAAAACAATATGCTAATGCAAAACAATCATGATCTACGTAGGCTTCAAATTCAGATTCAAAGGTGGAGGTTGCATGACAGTCTAACACAAGCTCAACAGAAACAGAACAATTTTTCAGTTAAAAATATGATACTTCATACTGAAGTGGCACAGGCTTTAACGGTATGTAAAATACAGTAATAGCTTAACATTTACAGAAATAAATGGAAACATGAATAGAAAAATCCTGAATATGATTTTGCATTTATATGTTAACTCACGTGCCAAGCACTTCTTATCAAGAGAGAAGTAAGAATTTCCCAATGTTTGTAAAGTCAGAACTGCTTAGAATCAACTCAGTCATCATTTGGAACTGTCAGGTACTACTATCCTTGTACTTTTATTAACATTCATTTTTTCATTACTTCCTCTGTAAATGATTAGTATTTTTAGCATTTTAATGGTACAGGGAAGAAAATCCTATCAATCTACATTCGTATTACTACACTACTGAGCTAGGCTTTGAAGTCCCAAAGTATGCATGTAAGCAATTTCTAAAGGACTGTTTCTTCCTCAGACACTTAAAAATTCATTTTGAAATGCTGGAATATTTTTTTTTTTGGTGGTACTTCAGTGTATTAAAAAAAAAAAATATGTGAGCTGGGAATGTCAAATAAAAATCCCATTAATATGATAAATCATAGACATGGTCATATTTTCTAATTAAATCGCATTGAAAAAACTGATTTGAATATAGTTAACTTTGAGGTTCCAGAGAAGAAGTTCCCTTGATTAAGTAGAAGATCAAAGAAAGAACAAAACTGTACTGGCTGGTAAGTTATTTAAAAGCTATTTTGAATAAAGAATAATACCTAATATTCAATTTAATTGTGTTAAAGGCAGCACCCCACTGACAATAAAGCTGGAAGACATAGCTAGCATGTCCTCTATAAGATGTATGTATATTTGATTGATTTTATGCAGTTCTGGACAGATTCACACAACAGAGAGCAGCTTTTATTTAAAGAAGAAATGTAGAAACAGGAAAAAACCTCAAAACCAATCCAAAACAAACCCAACAAAATAAAAGGCTTTCAAGTTATAAGTATTTCCTCCAGGTATGTTATTAGAAAGTGAGCTCCATTATCTTTATGTTGGTTTTATCCCCAAGGTTATCTAGCTTTTGACCTTTCCCTTTGAAAGAAAAATTGAGGTACCCAGTCATTGACCATTAGGATTTTTAATACTGAATTGATACTCAAATACATTCACTATATTTTTTTTTTTTTTTTACTTTATTTCACTTCAAAAGTATTTAAAGTCTTTTGTAAGGAGAAATTTGTGTTTTGAGTTTTTTTTAGGACTACTGACATAGTTGGAAAAAATAAAAAAAGCTTCATTATATAGCAGAATGGTAGATGGCATCCTGTTTTATCTTTCAATATTCTTGCTTATATCAACTGTAAAGGCATTTGTATGATCACTCCAGGCTAAAGGATAGCAAGGTAATATTTAGGATTCCGCTCTGTAAAGAGGTGAGGGGCCTTTAAAGTCCCGTTCTTTCATTCTGTTTTCCAGGTTTAAGATAGCTACATATCTGTGTCACAACCTAGCTCTACATTCCTGGAAATAAATGACTTGTGATAAGAGCAGGGACATCACAACAGTCTGAAGAGCACATGCACTAATCTCTTCTCTCAAACCATTTCTTGATAACCTGCTAGAAATAAAGCAGTCGTGAATGCAGACAAGGCTGCTTTGTTTAGTCATGGTATGAGAGCTGCTCCACCTATTCCTACTCCCCTGGTATACTGAGGGAAAGGAAAGATGACCTTCTTTTTAAGGATGTTATCAAAAAATACATACTGCTGGTGGACTCAAGATGCCTAGGTCTTTCTAACTGCAGAAACACTGATTACTGGCATACTGTACCCATTTTCCTACACACTTTAGAACTCAAGTCTTTTGATTTAGGTGGCTGACATATGGGGACATTCATATCCTCCACTGCTTTTGCAGATGGAGCCAGTGTGAATCCAGAGAATATTACAGACCTCGGCACGTCTTTGCTTCAGATTTGTTTCTAACATCATGCTGGATAGCTCTTCAAAGCACCTTGGCTGATATATGTTATTCTGACTATTTGAAGTTATCATGTTTCGTATATTTATTCCCAAGACTTTTGATTATCCTGCCATCTGACTGCACCATAATGATCACAGATCACATAATGCCCACTTCTGGCTATTAGAGTACTGTGTACACCAGTACTCCTTTTGCTTTCTTTCCCTAAACTTCCCTAAACTTCACAATTTCCACTTCCCTTCCCTAAACTTTCCTAAGCTTTCCTTTCCTAACTTTCCTAAATTTCCCTAACTTTCCTAAATTTTCCTTCCTTAAATTTTCCTATATAAAATTGAATATAACATCAAAGTAACTGGGAATTTCAGAAGGGATTAATGATTTTAAGAGCATCTTTCTTAGTATCTAGTAGATTATAAGCAAATCTTTGTGAATATTTTCTTTCTCCTTAGCTCAAGTAAACTAGCTTAATTATTGCTGAAGGGGAAGAAATTAGAGTGGGGAATATTATTGAGTTCTTCTTTGAATTAGTTATTATTTACCTTTCAGTTTCTGATAACTGCTAGAAATTAAATGGAAGGCAATAAATTATAGGTTTCTTAACTGAGACCACTTCTTTGAATTTCGAAATGATTGCTCCATTACCAAAGAGAAAAGTAATAATTATTTACATCTATAAATTTTATTCGACCTTTCAACATCACACTTTCTATTTACTTCAATTTGTTGGATAAAATAATATCAATTCCCCCAAAACATCTGCTGGAATGGAAATTTCCATCTTGGGTAACTATTGCATCTTTAGTAATTCCTATCTGAACTGCAATGTGAAACACTGATTGAGGTGAAAACTGTTTCTCTCTTTTTTTTTTTTTTTTTCCCAACATGTTTATTTCCCAGAATCAACTTGGCTTATGCCTTTCTTATTTCTGCATTGACCACTAAAACGCAATTGATCTTCTGCCTCAAAATTCCCTCAGTTTCATGAGCTCTGTTACAATTCAACGTAATCTATTTCTCACTGATGTTAGAAAACATAATAAGGTCACAGCAGGGAAGCTTTAGCTTCATTAAAGCACATTATTATAAAAAATAAAATGATCTGGGGTAAATTGGTTTTGTCCTTGTGGTACAGTTTGCATATATCCACATTAATCTGAGCATATAAAGCAGCAATAAATTTGCTAGTCCTACTACATTACAAATGAGTCTCCTTTTTTCCATTTCACCCTGGGAACCTCTAGTGGCAGATGGAGATGTCAATACTTCATGCTCCAGGCAATACCTACCTTTGCTGAATAAAACAATATGAAACCTCCCTACAAGAACCAAATGCCCATTCAATGAAAATGTTCATTTTAGTTTCTAATTTTTTTGTTTGTCTGTTTTGAAGACTTTGTGTCAAGCAAAGGTACATGTCAAAATTACTTAAAGAAATTACTAAGCAAGGATTTTGAATTTTGACCCTCAGACTGTCACATAGCATGGAAACCTGTAATAGAGGGACTGTGCGTAGAGAATCAGTGATTGTTCGATTACTCTAGTCTAACTGATACTAAAATCTGAGAAAACTAATTACAAGTGGCAAGCAGGAAGGCTTTTCAATTCATTACTACTTTCAAGGTTCTCACTTCTCTTTCTTTTTTGCCTTCAGCTGTTGGCAAAGGAGAGGCCTTTGCAGTTCAGTTTTTCAGTTTATTTTTGACTGCTTTTAATTAAATTTGATGGCCTGCTTCTGCACCAGTGGACTTACTTGAGTTGCACAGCACTTTACTGTTATAATGATGGGCCCCTTGATGTCTTTTCATTCTTAACTGCTTTTCAAAAGTGCTTCTTTCAACTCTCATTTTATAAATATTTAAATAACTGTGAATTTATATAACATATCTTGGCACTAGCAATAGGAATTCTATTACCTATTTAATAGGTTTTACGTAGTAATACGATTTTTAAATAAAGTTATACATTCTAATGTTAATTGGGAAAGTGTTGTTCCTAAATCATGTTACTTGTAAGTGTCAGCACAAATTGTAGTCATATTTCAAAGTAGGAGTAATGAATTAATTAGGCAGTAGTTTATGAACTATTGATAATGTGGCTATATTTTTTACACATATTAATTATTCAGAGAAGCAGGCAAATAAGTAAATAATATGAAATAAAAGAGAGACTTCTGATCTTTGCACTACAAGTAATGTAACTTGTATTAACCTCAAGGTCTTCTGAAACAAATTTCCATTTTTAATATACAGTTACCAGAAAAAAAAAAAGAAAAAAGAAAAAGGAAAAAAAAAAAGGTAGAGCCAAAGAAAGGAGAGAGGGATGTTTTAATTAATAGCACTTTGACTAACGTGAAACAAAAAGTCTGATGAAGAATTTAAGAACCTAAAATCCTTCAACAGGCAGGACTTATTTCTTAAAACAACTTACTTCTCTTTGCTGTTTAATGGCTCAGCTACTTGGCCCATCTCCCATAGACAGGGAGCCTGAAAGGACTAGAATACTCCTCTAACCATTAAAGAAAAGAATTTGTACATACTTTCTCATCTTGACAAGCTCTTTGTTCTGCAATGATTCACACTGGCTTCAGTGAAAATTCTCTCGGAGGAGGGAGGCACCAGTATGAGTACTACAGGCAAATGCGGCATAGCACTACTCAGTAGTCAATAAATTTTGGCCTTTGAACAAAGGAAAAAGGAGAACAAAAGTTATTTTGCCATGTGGTTCTGGAAGCTTACAATTATTTTAGAACATTTTGTTCTAGAAAACAGCAATTTGAAATTGTAAAGTGTATTTCACTGGTAAAAGATGCGTCTTCCTAATTACTTTTGTATTGCATAGGACTTAGGAGTATAAGTTCCAAAGCCTATGCAAGCAAGAACCTCTTATTTTTTTATTTTATTTATTTTTTTTTTTAAATTCCATATGGACTGGTCTCTGCTTCTATTTATACTGTCTCCAATATTAGGAATTACCTGCTCCTACAGTTTTCTCACCTAACTTTATTACTCATTTAAAAGAACATTTTCCATACCTTTAATAAAACAAAACAGTAATCATACCTGAAAGGTGGAAATTCTTATTAGTTAGACCTATAGTTTACATAATCAAAGTTATGCACATCATCATCATGATGTACATCATTTGTTTCTATAATTATTCTGATGGTGTCTTTCTATGTAAACACCCTTTGAAATCATTAAAAATTCTCAAACCCAGTAAATATAAAGTGCACTTAATTCCTCTATAAATATGCAGAAATCAAATGGCCAAAGTTCAGTTAAGGTTAATTTCATTTGTTGCCTGAAGAAATTCTACACTGAATGTGTTTACTTGGCAACTGAAAAAAAAAAAACCAAACTAATGGTCATAGAAATTCTCCTTCATGATAGTTGAAAAAGGTAGTAATATAGTTACCCACAGCAAGTGCAGCAAGGAAGCTACTCTTCTACAAATGTAACACAGCCAGGTATATCCATATTAGATTTAATAGTGATATCTGTGGTAAATGTGGCCTCAAAGGCCTTTGTTCAGTTTAATAATACACATACACCTCCCATGTCCCTTACTTTCTACATATTCAGGACTATGGAAGAAGTTTCAAATGAGTCAGTTTTCCTTTGTAATTTCATCTTTTTCTAAATGTTGACATTTCTGACAAAATACAGAGGCAAAAGATGTGGCTCCTTAATTCACATTTCATAGTTTTACAGTTTCATATTTTTAATAATGTTAGTATAGCCCCTTTGATTTGTCAGCATGTGGCATTCCATCTGTCGCACACAAATTCTCAAGAAATATCACAGTACTGGAGGAAATCTGTCCATCATGATCCAGTTACCCTTTACCACAAGAAGAGTGCCAGTTTTCTTTCCCACTGATTCTCCCACCTCTACAAAGACTACCTTAAACATTACCAAGAAAGTTGCAGGTGTCTAGGAGATCTTCTCTTCAAAGTTCAACCGCATGTTAGAGAAAAATAATCTTTTCTAGCTGTTACCTAATAAAATATCAACTTTATATTTAAAGTAACACTTACAGTATTTCCAAAGAATTGGCAAATATTTTTTAAAAAATTATTTTTTCAAGTATTTTGTGTGAACAGCTCTATCTTTCCAGATAACCATGCACAATATTTCTGGTTAGACAGGACAGGGGCATAGACTACTACCTCTTTTTTTACAATTTGATTAGACCTGCTTGGGCATAGAGTCTAAGCTGAACATCCATGCGTGTTACTTTCAGGTCATGGGTCCCTTGCAGCCCTGAGGAGCAGAAGTTGGTAACTGTAGTGAACAGAGAAAAGAGTAGTTTCAGTCTGTGGAGTTGGTAACACACAGTGGAACCAAAATCTATGAAGAAAGATGGATCTATGAAACTATTATGTAATCATCACCTTTCAGCCTCCTCTTTGATGAATAAAGTGGGTCCCCACATTTGGTATTGTATATCTGTTTAAGAGCAGTACTGTGGTCCACCACAAACTAAAAGTACAATTTGCATGGTACGTTTCAATGACTATGGAATAGGTCAAAACCGAGCTGGTCTGTTATAAAATGACTGTTTCAAAGGGAAACTTGAAACTCATCAGGTTTGGATCATGTTTCATACAGACTTCAGAAAGAACATCCAAAGGCAAACAAAACAAAACAGATGCATTAGCTGCCCTCTTAGAATACTGCTGAACATTTCACAACCTCACTAAATGTGTTGAGACTAGAGAGGGATCAGGTGTTACATTTACTTCTAATATGTTTTGAAGCAGTAAATGTTTAAAGGTGATTTTTGCTTTAGTAAGCAATGATGTGCTTCTGTGCATGTAGGCTGCTTGCCAATCTGACACTATTTGAATGCTAATGAGTTATTAGACAAGAGTAAGTCAGATTTAAATTGCTTTAGAAAAAGAAATACAGCATCAACCTACAATAGTTTGGAAGTTTTTAAGACCAATCTAAGATAAAACACAGGGAGAGTTGTTCTTGTAAATGTTTGCTTTAATATTTGATTCATAATGTTAACAATGAACTCAGAAGCTCTTTCCTATGAATAATTTCAAACATTCCTCAGCAAAGGAAGCTAACCAAACTTCAGAAAAAATTTCAATTTGCAGGTATACTCATATGGATAATATATTTATTTACATATTAAAATAACAATCAATACCAGAAAAGAAAGAAGAAACATAATAGCTTTAAGAGAATGTAAATTTTAGATTTCATCATTCATTTATTTTGATTTTGAGATGAAAAGGAGCTTTAGAAATACAAAGTACAGAAACGAGAATGTGTCCTTTTATTTTTTTTTCCCCAAAATATCAGTTTTGGTAAAAGTGGCATGTATTTTGCTCCAACATATTTAGATGAAAGCAACATAATTTTTGAGACTTCTATTACTTTCAGAGAAAATAAACTAGTAAATGTTTCTGATTTAGCATTTGCTTCTGAATTTTGATAAAACACATTACAGAAAAGTTATAGGAGAGCATATGCAAAATATAAAACCTAGTCACAGATAAACAGAGTTCTTCACAGATCAAGTAAATCATCTTTTCTTTCCATGGTAAATGTGGAGAAGTTGACAAAGTAAAACTTTAAAAAATGGTTTAAATTACCTTATTTTGTTATTTGTGCCAGTTCTGACATTTTTAAGCTTACAGGTAAGCAATAAGGGTAATACTCATGCAATTAATAGCTAACATATTATGATAGAATTTTGTTACTATGTCAAGTCCTCTACGTTATCTGCCAACCAGATAGAGAATAATGGAAGCATAGAGAAGACCATGTCTCAGTTTCAGCACTAGTGCTGTATCAGTCTTTAGTAATTAGGATAACCACTTACAGATTAAGCACTAATCATGGAGTGTAGCAAATAAGAGTTTTACTATTGCTAGTAGCAGGTCACAGGCTTTATGCTCATTTTGCAAGCTTTCAGAACTGAAGTTTGTCAGTATTACTTTGTCAAAAACTGCCTTGACCCACGTGAGGCTCTATTTTCACTTCTTTAGACATAATTTTTTTTCTGATGGCCACCTGGCTATGCCTGACTTGGATTACTTTGAGATTTGGGTTGGGCTTTTTTGTTTTGGTTTGATTTTGCAGGGTATAATCATAATTTTAAAGAGGTATTCTGCGTAAAATAATGATTTGGTCATATGGGCTTTCTGTTATGAAAGCAGAAAGTATGGAAATGGGGTACAAGGTGAACTGCAGGAGAACACAGGCAGTAAATGACCTGAAAAGAAAAAGGGCTCCACCCTGTACTGCAAACCTACAGTTACAAACTCACCAGTGTTCAGTTGAAGAAGTGCAGACCTGTATCAATCATGAATTTCAAAACACCTATGAAAGAAGAACCTATGCCCAACATAAAGATAGCACACTGTACAGTCAGTTCAGGAGTAATATTGACTAGCAGGCCAATGAAGAAATAGCAGTGTAGAGAGTTTTAAGAATTGCAAAAATGATGCCAAGTTGATTCTAGATTGAACAGGAAGAAAATTTCTACCTCAACATCTTATTCAGTCCACCAAAGAAGTCAAGATACTGAATGCCCAGCCTACTTTCCTCTGTTACTCCAGACTGAATTTACCAATCTTAGTACCAACAACAGCAGTGAAGGAGAAAAGGGGTAGATGCTAGAAGTACGTGCATAGCCGTTTTACTGGATTCAATATTAAGACCTCTTTAATAATACCTGGGGTTTTTTGTTTGATTTGATTTTTTTTGGGGGGGGTGTTTTTTTCTTGTTGGTGGGTTGTTTTTTTTTTGTTTGTTTTTGGTTTTGTTTTTGGTTTTTTTTTTTGTTGTTGTTGTTGGGTTTTTTTTTACTACATAGAGCAGAATATTTCAATATTTCAATTGGAAGGGTCCTACAGTGGTCACCCAGTCCCTCTAACCACTTCAGGGTTGACCAAAACTTAAACATGTTATTAAGGATATTGTTCAAATTCCTCTTAAACACACACAGGCTTGAAGCATTGACCACCTCTTTAGGAATCCTGTTCCCAGGCTGAACCACTCTCTTGGTAAAGAAATGCTTAGTAATGTTCAGTTTAAACCTTCCCTGGTACAACTCTGAACCATTTCCACGTGTCCTATAGCAATAGGATACCAAGGATAAAGGTATCCAGCAATATCTTTCCCTCCACTTCCCCTCCTCAGGAAGTTGCAGCTCACCCCACAGCCTCCTTTTCTCAAAACTGGACAATCCTGAAGTCCTTACCTCTTCATAGTACACTTTTCTGGCCCCTTTACCAGCTTTGTTGACCTCCTCTGGATGCATTCAAGTACCTTCACATCCTTCTTAAATTATGGGCCCCAGAAGTGCCAGCAATACTCAACATGAACCTGCATCGAGGCCAAAAATGGCGTAGTAATCACTTCCTTTGACCAGCTGTTTATGTTGTTTTTGATGCAAAACAGGATGTGGTTTGCCTATTTGGTTACCAAAGCACGCTGCTAATTAATGTTGAGCCTACTGTCAAACAGCGCTTCCAGATCCTTTTCTGCAGAGCTACTCTCCAGTCACTCCTCTCTCAGTTCAGACTTGTGCCTGGCATTACTCCATCCTGATACAGAATTAGGCATTTCAACTTGCTAAATTTCATTCCATTAAGCATTGCACAGTGCTGTGATCCATTTAGATACCACTGGAAGGCTTTTTGTCCCTCAAAGGACTTAAGAGCACCTCCCAGTTTATTATCATCATGAAAGTAACTTCCCTCCTTCCTTTCCTCATTCCCTCTTTCCTTTCCTTTTTCTACACCTTTTGTCTATGTACTGCATACTATTTCAAATTATGACTGATGTTCATATTATTCACCCTATTAAATTTCAAAATTGAACTTTCCATTCTAGATGGAGGATATTTTCATGCAAGAGGACTGACATGCCCTTCTGAGCTCAATTTAGCATGAACAGATAGAGATCTGCCTGAATTCATAATAAAAACCCAACAAAACTGTCAGGGGTATTACTTAAAATACATAGCAAATTCATCAATAATTATCTTGTGATGTGTATCTTATGAAATTAAGACACGTTAGCTTTCTAACAATGCCAGTCTGTACAATATGTCAAAGAATCTATATTCCCAGTTCAATAAGTTATTTACTTTTTTTTCACTTTTAAAATATGTAGGTTTCTGTGTGAAATTGAAAGTAATGATCTTGGACTATTTGTTTTCTGTATTTCTGAGAGCTTTCCAGAAATGACAAATTCATTTTGAAGATCTCAGATTTGGGAAAGCATCACTCGAGCTTTTTATATATTCTCTAAATAACATTGAGGAAATTAATTGCCCTTTTTGAGCTTCAATTTAAAATTTGTATAAAGAGAACAATAGTTCCACTCCATAAGACTTATGAAAATAGAAATCACCAGTCTCCTACATGTTCTGTAATTATACTGGTGTGATAGAAAATGTTATATTCACATACCATTACTATTTGGTCTGCTCTTAGATGACTTCATTTATTTACTAGTTCGCATGTTTGTCACACTTACAGTACAGTTACTATTAACCAGCAATAAATTCTGCACATAAAAATGCAAAAGCACTTAAAACTCTAACTTTGTAGTTGTTCTGTTTTCAAACATGTTTAAGAATATGGTATTTACATAAACATGCTACTATTCAGAAGATACTTTTGAAGTTATGTAAAATGTTGTCAAGCCTCAATTTTAATACATTAACAGACCACAGTTTAAGAGTTGTAAACAGGATTTTCATCATGCTTAATGTGAATCAGTTTGCTGTCTTTTCTACATATAAATTTACATATACATAATTTTATATATATTTCTGAAAATAGCATATATAATTTTTATATACGATTCAGTGATTCTATGGTTCTTTGATTTATGCACATATACAAAATTTAGATATTTATATACATATATAGAATTAAAATCTTTGTTGATGACCAAACAGAAAATAAAAATTCTTATTCTGTAGAGAACATCATGTAACTAACAGCTCCAAACTGGCAACAACAGCTATTGTCCCTACTCACTACCTGCCTATGCAAAGAGTTAAAAAATAGGGAGACAGAAAGGTTAAGCTTCTTTCTTGCCCTTGTTTATAACCTTAATCCAGAGACAAGTCATCAGTTCATACATGGCTTTTCTTTTCCTGTGTCTAAGGGAACTGTTAGTTTAGTGTGTCTCTGAAGTATGATATCTTTCTACACATAAATGGAACAAGTACAAAAGATTCTAAGATTAAGAAACAAATGATAATCAATTTTATGTTGTCTATGATTGCACAGGACTTCAGGACAGCTGCCAAAATACAGCAAAGATGCAAAAAGTATCTGTACATATCAGTAACTCTTCTCCTCCCCAGAAACTCCCTTCCCCAGGCTCATCAATTCTAGTCCCTACAGCATGTCCTTGGATGCTCTGTCCTCCATCCCCAGGTTATGCTGGTCAGGACTATCTCAAACACATCAATATCTGTCTCATACTGGGATGTCCAAAGCTGTGCACAGCATGCCAGCTTTGGGCACCCCAGTATGAGACAGTATTGAGTACCTTCAGTGAGTATTTTCATTGAGAACATCAGTGCAGAATCACTTCCCCAAACCTGCTGACAGTACCCTTGCTACTGTAAAGATGTAGGAATGATGTGCCTGGGTGTACTGATGCCTTGGGACCAGCTGAGTTGGTAAGCTCCCAGATATCCCTGGGCCATTAGAGCAGAACTGCTCCACAGCTGTTACCTCTCAGATATATGACTTTGCATTCACCTTCCTGGGGTTCCTGTCTGATAATTTCTCTAAGCAGCAGCCATGAAGCTAGTAGATTGACTGTTCCGTGAATGTTTTGTGTCATCTGCAAGCAAGATAAGATGGAAACCTGTATCATTCAGGCCATTAACAAAGAATGCTAAAGAGTATCGGTTCCTGTATTTCTCCCTGAAAGAAATTACTGCTCTCTGGTCACTAGCTGGGCTTTGCATTATGGATCACAACAGAGAAGGACCAGCAATCCTGGTCATTTTCAACCTGCAACGTTGACTGCTTACTTGGTTCATATATCACCAACCTAGCAACAAAGAAAGTATGAAAGCTGCATCAAAGGTCTTTCTGAAGTCAGTGTGATCAGGAATGTGCACCTTTTCTTGTCTACAGTCTTCTCATCAAGATTATAATTTTGGATAGGAGTGATTTGTATGGAAGTGGATTTTCCTATACTTGCTATATATTGTGTCTATGATCTAGAGCAACATCTGTGCTACACTTAACCGTAGCTGTTAAAAAGATAACATGCCACTTACCTGTCTTACATTGTGATATTACTAAACATAGAAGTATCGTGATATTTTTAAATATATAATTTCACTTTGAAATATAAAATAAGTAAAATAAACCTACTATAAGAAGTGACTGCAACCTCAAAAGCATGCGCATACCATTCACATGCCACATGATAATGCTAGCTTTTTTCATCACTATGTTTATTAACTTTGATAATTTCATATCATATTTTCTCACTTCAGGAATACTGGTTGTTTGATATGCCACATAAATACATCTCTTGGATGAAAAATCATTTCTCATTTTGTAAACTGCCAAAAAAGTGTAAATCGACTAAACATTTTGAGCATGTCCACTGACTCTGGCTCTCTCACTTAACTTGTTGACAAAAGACTCTTCCTTCTTCAGACATTACTGGATTCTTTCCTTA
Source organism: Psilopsiagon aurifrons (assembly GCA_025447955.1). Lineage (NCBI taxonomy): Eukaryota > Metazoa > Chordata > Aves > Psittaciformes > Psittacidae > Psilopsiagon > Psilopsiagon aurifrons. Next base: position 5,817 of record JAOEHY010043995.1, on the reverse strand, counting down.
GCTTAGCTCATTGTTCAGAAGAGAGCTCAGCACTGTTGACAAGAAGCTTGAAACTGCTTGCATGCTGCTAGCTTAGATATAGCTTCTTTGATCTTGAGATGAGTTTGTGACTCAACTTTATCAGCATTTCTAATTATTGGTAAAGCAATTGGTGACCCAAGACTAGCACAGCCACTGCCAGAAATCTGGCTCCCCTATCAAACTGTCTCTATGCAAGTAGCTCTTAAAAGAAACATTTTTAGTGATTTCTGAACTGTCAAGTACTGTGATAATGTGAGCTAATAGTTTAGTTTGAGGTGACGTTAGCAAGTTTTCAGAGATTCAATTTTATTCCTTTTTTTTACAATATCATATCTTGCCCATCTCTCTAATACATGAACATCTTTTACAGATAATCCACCCTCAGCACCTTTCTTTTTTTAATTATTCTCTTTCTTTCTTTCTCCTTCTTCTCCTTTTGCTAGGCTAGTATCATGCAGGTTTTTTTAGCACTTGTTCATGGAAGAAAATAGACTGTTATAATGTGAGGGAAAAGCAAATCTGACAAACAGAAAACCATCCTGCCTTTTTCTTCTCCATGATGTCCTACTAGCTGCAGAAAAGCAGATTATGTTGACATTTAAAAGGAAAGAATACCAGGGAAATAAAATATCCAAAGTTGAACTGAGATACTGGAGTGTATGACTAATAAAAATCTAAGACACCCAGGATGAGAAGTGTGCTTTAATACAGCTGGTGCCTTCCACATATTTCCTCTGATAAGTTACCTGTAGATTTTTTTTTTAATGTGTGTGTGTAATTTTTGTGCTTTGTGGCTTTAGTACTGCTGTCACATAAGCTCCTAGCACATGAAGGGTGACTTGTGTGACTCCCTCAGAGACAATTTTTGAATAACCAAGGCTTCTGACTCTGTCCTTCATCCACAATTGTATCTGATGCATTAATAATAGAATACCAGGTTGGAAGAAATTTCAAGGATCATCTTGTCCAACGTTTCTTGGCAAACCATAAAATCATAGAACCATAGAATGACCTAGACTAGATGTCCTAGCATCCTGTCCAGTTAAATCTTAAAAGTATCCTATGCTGGAGAGCCCACCACTCCCCTGTGGAGATTACTCCAATGGCTGATGTCTCTAATTCTGAAAAATCTTCCTCTTGTGCTCAACCAGAAACTCCCCAGGAATAATTTGTACCCATTACTTCTCATCTTCTCCATTGAACTCCTTCTAAAAAGGGAAACTCCATCTTCCTTATTGCCACACTTTAAATACTGTAACATGGTGATAAGGTCTCCTCTGAGCCTTCTTTTCTTGAGCCTGAACAAACCCAGCTGTCTCATCCTTCCATCATATGGCAGGTTTTCCAGCCTTTTGATTACCTTTGTGGACCTTCTCTGGACCCTCTCTAGCCATTCACATCTGTTTTTTCAAAGTGGGGACCAAAACTAAACACAGAATTCTGGGTGTCGCCTGACAAGTGGTGAGTAGAGTGGAATAATGACATCTTTATCTCTGCTGGTGATGCTCTTATTGATGCAAATCAGCATCCTGTTGCCTTTCTTTCTCACAGCAGCACACTGTACACTTGCATTGAGCTTGCCATCTACCAGGACCCCCAGTCCCTTTCCACAGAGCAGTTTCTCAGCTGGGTTGTTTCCAGCCTGTGATGCAGTCTTAGACTGTGTTTACCCCAGTGCAAGACCTTACACCTTTCTTCATGTTTCTTTGTTCATGTTTTACATTTGTGTTTTATTTACTTTAAGTTAGTGCTTCTAATTGTCTAGAAAGGAAAAGGATTCAGAATGTTATGTCATAAATTTTGCAAAATAACATTATAAAGGAATGAAGTTACATACTGATTTAAAGATGTGTTTAAATGAGAAATTGAATTTCACAACATGGGAAAACAAAGTGGTCTAAAATGTCTCAGAAACCACATTTTTAATTATTTTTTATTGCTAGAAATAAGCAAGCTTTTTAAACTTAGTCTGAAAAGAACCTCTGAATGCATAAGACTTCACTTACTTGGAGTTGAGGCTGATCAGCTCTTTCACAGCTGGTGCCAACATTCTGTCAGTCAAATTCTTAACTAGGTTGTAAAAGGCCAGGAAAGCAGTTGCTTTTTACTCCCACCTGGAATAAAATATTGTGTCAGTTACTTTTTTTCACAGTCTTCTAATTGCAGCAAGATATTCATTACATTATCTTTGCCTGTCACAGTAAGGGTTCATTAAAATATCCATATAAAGTCTGAAATCGTAAACTATTACATTCTCTGAACTTCGCCTTGAATGTGTGATACAGCATGTGTATAAACAAATGCTCTAAATAATATTTTATTTTGCTACAAAAATTCTTATAAAATTTAATTTGTAACTGCTAAAACATTTACTCATATAAGGTACGCATTTATAAATGCTAAAGGGAGAAAGAAAAATCAGAACATCTAGCAGCAGAAAATAGAAGTATATTTGTAGCAGCCTATGTAGGCATTCAAACAATGATGAGTCACATTTATTTTTATTACAGAACAACTTATCTCTTCACAAATATCTCCATCTAATTATGGACCTTAGTCTTCAAAAATATGACAAACTACATTTAAAACAGAAGGTCAGTTAAAAAGTCCCTCAAGTTTAAACTGCTATCACCTTTGAAACGTCATAAATGTAAAACACCCTAACTGACTAAAAAAGTTCCAAATATTACATCCACCTACAAAAAGAGGTGAAAAAGTTTCAGAAAACTATAGTCCAATTAATTATATACAGTATATAACTTATGAATCAGTGATCAGTTACAATAAGAGCAGAGAAGAAGAACAACGATAAATAGCATAAAGCTAGTTGCTTGATGATGTACACAAGCATTGGTTGGAGAGGCACTGCACATCTGGAAAATTCATGAACTTTCACTTACAGTGTAACCACCTAGGAGAACAAAGCTATGTTATTAATTAATGTTATTTTACACATTAATGCTATTTTCTTGCAGGTGGATGGCACACCTTTTTTTCTTCAGAAAAATAATTGTGATCTAAACACTAAAAAGAATTCAGTAACACTTTTGTCCTCTACATAGTCAAAGAATTCATTCTTTCTAAGCAATTCAAATAATTCTTTCAAATTTGTATTTTGAAATATTCTGACAGATGAAAGCTTCTTCTACTGTCTTCTAGTTTTAACATAAAGAACCAAATTCCTCATCTTACAAAGAAGAACTTCCAAGAAATTCCATGAAATGCAAATTCTACATTATTCCATGAACACTCTGCAGTTGCAGACTGACACAATTAATAAATGTGCTCACTCTGAAGCCTTTTCCTACTCTTTCTCTCTGTAGAAGCTTTACTGGAAGTTATTCATACATATAAAACTCCTTAAGGACAGACAAATTTAATTCAGTAGTCCTAGAGATTTGACCATGAATACCTATCTAGAACAGAACCATACTAGATTTTTTTTTTAATTTTTGTGATGTTTTGTGTTTCAAATTTTTTCTTTTTTCAACAGGAAGCATTCAAAAATTGCCTGAACACTGTCAGAAAGCGAAGAATCTTTCCAAAAGAAGAAAACAGGCAAATCTCAGCATGCTTTCTTGACATATTCAGACAGGAAAAACCAATAGGTGGAATGTAAGAGAGAATCAAATCTATCCAGAACCTTCAACCATAAACTCTTTTTGTTGCATATGCCCTCACAAGTTGCATTTTGCAACTAATTAATATTTTCTTATCAGAAATAATACTAACGGTAAATTTACAAACTCTAGCCTGGAATTCCCCGAGGCAGAGGAGAACAGGAGACATGTGACAGTTAACTAAATACTGAATCATCAGAGACTAAGGGGTAGAAATCTGTTCTCTTTTATTACTTTTAACTTGAAACTGGAAAGCAAACTTGTGAGGCAGCAGTGAGATTTTTCTCCCACACTTAGACTGCTTTAGGGCAACAAATGGGGTGCATATTTTCTTTTCCAGTGAAGAAAGTAACACCTTTTATTCCTAATCCCCTTTTCTTCTTAAATTTGTAAGTTTTGTATCAATGTACTTATCTTTTCTTTTACCTTATTTTGGCTTCTCCCCTCATTTTGTTTCCTAGAACTCAGCTTTCTATTTTCTTAGCCTCTAACTCTACACTTGCAGCCCAACAATTTATTTTTTTCTGATAGTGATGTAGTTGGCCCAAAGTTATTTCTGCCTGCATTTTGCACTTGTTATCAGTTGGGAACAGAAGGAAACATCACTTGGCTCCTGAAAGAAAGCAACAGATAAGCATGAAGCTTCAGGCTGTCGGCAACTTCTATTAGCCACTGCAGGAGCATTGTGCATTATGGTCTCTCTCTTCTGTTATATATATGATGAAATTCCCAGCCAGGAGGGATATATATTTACATTTTCTTAGAAAATGGGCGGAGAAAGCCAGGTGCCAATATGTAGTTGATAATATTAGAAAAAGGTTAACCTTCAGCACTGATATTTACGTATGTGCTTCTGGCCACAATGAATTTCAATTTGTAAAATTCTGACTTACAATGCTGCTGCATAAACACACAGCTAAACACTGAAGGAAGACTTGCGAGAAGAAGTAATATCTCTTATTAGACTAGAAAAATTACAAGATGCTGTCATCAAAATATTTGCTCAGGTAAAAATAATATAAAGAAGAAGAATTCAAGGATGCTAGATGCCATATGAAACAGTGATATTATAAGTTATTTTTAAATTGCTCCTTAAAACCACAAGAGGTTATATAAAATCCTTCTCCAGTCATCACAGAAAAAATACACCAGTGATCTGAAATGATCAGATTAAACTAAGCAATGTTTACACCATACTCATGATTTCTGGAGATGGGAAAATACTTCCCAAGTTCTTTTTCATAGTATGAGTTAAATCAAAAGGAAAATGACCTTTCATAAAAAATGAAATTTCATTATTTCAGCTTCTACAAATAGTGGCAACAACATGTAGTTCTGTAAGCCTTTGCTTTCATCTTTGTGTTGTGGTTTAAGCCCAGACAGCAACTCAGCTACACAGCTCTTGCTCACACCCCCATCTTCTGCCTCGCTGCTCCCAGAGGGATGGGGAGGAGACTAGAAAGAACGAAACTCCCACAGGTTGAGCTAAGAACAGTCCAGTAAGTAAGTTATAACACAAACCACTGCTGCTACCACCAATAATAATAATGGTAAGAGAAATAACAAGGGAAGAGAACACTACCGCTCACCACCACCGATACCCAGCCCAACCAAGCAGTGATCTAACCCTTCCGGGTAACTGCCCTCAGTTTATATAGTGGGCATGACATGCTGTGGTATGGTATACCTCTTTGGTTAGTTTGGGTCAGGTGTCCTGTCTCTGCTTCCTCCCAGCTTCCCCTCCTCCCTGGCAGACTGAGAGACTCAGAAAGTCCTTGGTTATAGCCTAAACATCACCGAACAGCAACTAAAACCATTGGTGTTATCAGCACTGTTCCCAGGCCGAAAGTCAAAAGCACAGCACTGCACCAGCTACTAAGAAGGAGCAAAATGACTGCTACTGCTTAACACAGGACACTTTGGAAAGAAAGGGTGGATATATGTGATGCTGATGACTTCCCTTTAAAAAAAAAGAAAATGCTTTTTCCTTTCATTTACACATTGTCCACATTGTCATGGGTTCAGCAGCAGCAGTCATTTTTCTCCTTCTTGGTAGCTAGTACAGCACTGTGGTTTTGACTTTCAGCCTGGGAACAGCACTGATAACACCAATGTTTTTAGTTATGGCTTAGTGAAGTTTGGTCTGGCCAAGGACTTTCTGAGCCTCATGCTCTGC
>JAOEHY010043993.1:0-63770 GCA_025447955.1 Psilopsiagon aurifrons | reverse complement strand
AAAAACCAAATCAAACCAAACCAAACAAAAAAACCCCAACTAGGAGAGAGGGAGTTGAATTCCATTTCCTCAAGCATAATTATTTTCTTACTTCCAAGCAGCCTACCTTCCACTGCCTTCAGGTGTTTTTTTTGACCAAAAAATATAGATTGTATAGATTGTAATTCTACACTGAGGAAATTGGGAAGACCTTAGCAATTATGTAGGAGCAGGAAACAGCACAGTTGTATTTGTATATGATGCATATTTGACCTATGTCATTCAGAGATTATTAATGTAGAGCTCCACATGGCAACACTTTGTAAAATCAGCTTTAACACTAGAACTATAGTTCTGTTAAAATCCAAGCTAAGAACAGGGAATATCCTTGTGAATGCTTTCGCCGCACTTTCTATTTGTCCTTAGAAGTAGTTACTGTGTATGCATTATTTGGCATTCTATAATGTAAAATAAATAAATAAATGGAACTACTAGACATATGTTTTTTCTTGTTTAATTTATGCCAGATTGAGCAAGCTGTTGCTGTAGACTTAGGTGATGAGAGCAGACTCACCAGGATGGTGGCACTGAAACCTTTGGACAAGCAGATCATCGAGCATAAGGATATAAACAAAGTGGTGATGCAACTAAATACAATTATTTTAACACTTAAAACTGGAGCATCAGATCTTCTGAACAGCTTTTCTGAATTTTCAGGCATCTGGGATAAGGTTTGAAACATATTTAATAAAGTATGTTGCTAAATTTTGAAATCTTTCAAATAAACTGTTCTGTCTTGCATACAGAAACTCAGTAGGAAAAAGTGTGCTCAGTAGGGATCATTGGTTTCATGGTAGAATCCATATCCTCATAATAACTCTTTACCAGACTTGTAATTCTTTACCAATTAAACTAAGGAAGAAAGTAGAAGCACAAAAAGAAATGTTGGAGCGTAAACAAGCTTATGCTTTTACGTGCGTATGCATCTTCCTCACAGCATCTTGTCTGCATAGGTTATAAAAAAGAATAATTTAGCAGAATCTCCAAGAAACTGCTGACTACAGAACTATTCCTGAATATTAAACTGACTAGTTCTTCTTGAGAAGCCACTGCTAAAAGCAGGGTTTCTACTTCTTCACAAAAATTATAAACTAAATCTAGGAAATCTTTCCAGTAATAAGAATTCCAAAGCAGAAGTGAATCAGGGCTGATGGAGCTGTCTTCATGAGGAAGTGGGTCCAGTCACATAAAAAGCCAGGAGGAGACATTTTCACCTCTCCATGGCTTTTAGGATTCAAAATCTTAATGCTTAGTTACCTCAGATTTTAGAGATTCTGTCTGAGCTAATCATGTCTTGATGGTACATCCTTTCACCCTGACAAGACACGACCAGATTAGATGATGCAGTTGCATGATAACATTTCCTTTTTACTAATATCTTCCAAAATTAATCTGCTCCTTAACCTTAAAATTCTTCAGGAGTTGGCGGTGTTACCCCTGTCTTAATAATGTCTGTGGGACCACTGGGAACTCATTATTGGCCAGAGCGGCTGTAACAGCTTCTCAGGGACCTCACCGTGCAGGCTATAGATGAATGTTACTGACCTGGGTGAAGACCATTTGTCTGTAATTGAACCAATAATCAAGCACATTTATTGAGCTGGTGACACTAAAGTTCTCACCTCTGCAGATACTATACTACCTTATGAGAAGGAAGGATGCTCAGTGCTCTGTAGCATTTAAGCAAGCTTCAACAAGCTAAATGCTCCTTCTTCACTTAGATCCATCCTTCCTGCCAAACTGTGCTTTCTCCAAATGGCCAGGCCATTTGTACCTAGAAACTGCAGTTAAATGTACTGTTTCAGGAAGAGTGAAGATGGCTTAGTGCAGTTACTACCATGTAATACCTGTTAGAGCTGCTTTTGGAGGTTGGCAGACAGAAGGAAAGGATGTATTTTCAGCAAAGTTTTACCAGCTACATTGTAATTTTGTAGTAATATTTGGATGGATAAAGGATATCCTGACCTGTGTCAATTTCTGAGTTACAGATAGATTTCAAGTGCTTTAAAGGGCAATGAGCAAAGAGTAAGAGTCAGGAAAAGCAGTTCAAGTGAGATATATCATTTGATCTTAATGCTGACATCTTAAGATCTTTTAGAGAGGGAATGTTTGTGCTTGCACAGTACAACAGGCAGCTGAGTCTCCCATTGGTTGTTGTAATACCAGTGATAATAGTTAAATTAAACTTCTTTTATCTAGGATGCAGAGGAAAAAGTGAGGGAATTTATAGATACTCAACCAACAATGGCTGAATTCCAAACTCAAATCAGATACTTTTCTGTAAGTATTATATCTTTAATAAAATAGAACCGTTCAGAGAAATTGTAATGAAATTAAAAGCTGAACCCTTGTGTTTGTCTTAGCAATTAGAAATGCAGATCAGAGAACTCCCAAATCACTGTGTGCTGGAATCAGTGGATATTGCGACAGAGTCACTGAAAATAGCTTTAATTCAGGAGTGCCACTCAAGACAAAGAACATTTGGATTAGCTTTGAATAAAAAGTCTGCCACAGACATGGATGAAGTTTATTCATTCATTGAAAATGTTAGCAAGAGGTTAAGCAGACCTATCCATGACCTTGATGATGTACGGGGAGCAATGGAAGCACTAAAGGAAATTAGAGAGAATGAGATTAAAATTGACATGACAGTTGGACCTATAGAAGAATCTTACTCTGTGCTCCATAAACACAACCTGCTCTTTCAAGATGGAAATACAGAAAGAGTTGATGGATTGGCTTATGCCTGGAAGAACCTAAACACACAGGTACAATAGCTGTATTATTTCTCAAATCACATATATAGCAAAGCTGCTTCAGCCTTTTCAATGTTGGAATGTTAGAACTAAACTGTTTTCTCACTTAAAACTCAGTGCTTTATTTCCCTGCCACTTTTATACCTGTTTTTCCCCTTTGTCTCCATACAGGCACTGCAGGTTGAGGACTTGCTGCTGAAGGTACAGCCACATATGAAAACAGATTTGCTGAGTGATATACAAAAATTCCAGATTGATACTGCAGCATTTTACAAAGATTATGATGAAAAGTAGGTGATCTGTGGTACATACAGCTATGCTTCATTTGTGATTGCTCAAAAATGGTGTATCTGAAGGGCTTCAGCAAGTAAGTGCAGTACAGCCTCAATGTATATATGACAGCTGAGGGAAAAAAAGGTTAAAATCAGAGTAATATACAATAGACAGATACTCTTACTGTCACAGACTCATTCCCATGATTTCAGTGCTGGAGTTGGTGAAATTCCAGAGGAGTTAATAGGTTGATTGGGGAAATAAAAAAAAAATAAAAATAAAATTCTCAATCATGATCCAAATTTAAAGTTTTTTCAGGACACCACATGCACAGTGTGTTTTTTTGGCAATGAAGTTCACATCGGTAGCTGACTCAAGTGAGGCACTGCGCACCCCTTGGTCAGTGTGAAGCAGTTTTATGTACAGCCTCTGCAGGCTGCCTGGCTGTTATGAACACAATTCAGTGTATGCATAGAGCACGGGCCCCAGGGGGGACTTGGAGAATGTGTACTGTTCTCCTAGGGCAGGTGCTTTTGCATTGGTGTTGCAAGCAGGGTGGTCCAGATGATAACCAGGTGCTTGGCTTCAACCTTTGCTTCACCAGCAGTGAAACTTCTTGAAGCCACAATGTCAGTGCATTTGAGTACAAGCTTCAAGACTCCAGCTATAGGCACAAGGTGAATTTGCACCTACTAGAATACCAAGTTGCTGATGTGTATGCATGCGTAGAGCTGCATGCAGTTCTGCTCCCAGAGGAATTCTGCAGGAATTCTTGGAAACACCTGGTAGCTGGAACCCTGACAGCATACCCCCTCCTTGGAGGTTCAGCTGCCTGGACTTGAAGCCAGCTTAGACCTAATGCAGCTGAGCGCTTCACCCTTCCTTGGGTGATAGAGCACTCCCAGGAAGCTCTGCTGGGAGGTCTCAGGAAGACTGACGCCCCTTCCTGGGGGATCTGCTTGTAAGCTTAGGCTTCACTGCTTGCCCCCGTTCCCTGACCTACAGCTCCACCTCTGTCACTAGCTAGGCATTTGCCTGTCCATGGACTGTACCGACCTTAACGTGGATCCCAATGCACAGATCTCAGCCTGATCTCAAAGCACCCTGATAACCACAGGACTGTGTTTCACTCTGGTTGCCTTCACTAGACCTGCTCCAGATCCTGACTTGCTGACCTGCCTTCCCTACTCGATCTTGGTCTTGTGTGATCATTGCGGATTTGTCTAAAGATGTGGGCTCTCATTTGAACCTGACTACTGCACCCTGGCTTGCCCTGCTTTCATTGCGCAGCTACTGTAGGACTGTGACCCAGCTGCCTCTGCTGACTGTGTTACTGCTTTCATCTCCTGGTTCCATTTTCCTTGCCAAACAGTTAACCTGAACTGCTCTCTGATGCCCAAGTGCCTACGTTTCTTTCTAGAAATAGTCATGGCTCAACAGAAGATGACATACTTACAGTTGTCATCCCAAAATATGATGCAGCCAAGAAGTGGTCCCAGGCATGAAAGCTGGGGGTGATACCTGGTCTTCCAGCTGAGGGCAAAGTCATATTTTTTCTGTTATTTTTCTAAGTGCTTAATCATGGTTCTAGTACCAGCTACAATAGTTTTCACCTCTCAATTGTATATATATACCCTCTGTGTTTACCTTTTGAAGACTGTAAATGAAAATAATCATTAAAATTTATTTTATAGAGGTAATAGAATGCATCAAAGAAAAAACATCTGTAGATATTTTTAGTTGGTTGTAAGATGTATGGTAATGAATTTCATTATTAGAAAATAAATTGGACTTTGTTTCTGGAACTACTCAGCATGTAATGTTGGGACACTGGATATACTTTGCATTTTCTCTTTATTGTCTTTGGGGAAACATTCTAGAAAAAAATGATAGAAAATATTCAGTACTCTTCAGTGAGCAAGGTCTGGCTTCTGTTGTGTTTCCTTGTAAAACCCATATATTTGATACTTGCACTGAGTTTGGTTTGTTTTTGACAGGGGCCCCAGTGAGGAGAATGTTCCTCCCCATGAAGCAAGTGACAGATTGCAGATCTTCCAAGCCAAATTTGATGAACTATGGAGGAAGTATATCTCTCTTTCTGGTGGGGAAGAATTATTTGGTCTTCCTATCACAGGTACTTTCTCAGGGGATATGGATACCTGGTCCTAGGCTATTAAATTTTTCTTATGGGTCCTGCTAAATGCATTCAGTGATGGATTTATTGTAGAAAAATTCTTTGCAGTATATTTGCCTTTCCTATGAAAAGACATGTGAAACTGGCTCTGTCTGTACATACATAAATATCAGGTGGAAAAAATATCACACTGCTGGTGTACCTCAGGGTCCAGCTGCCTACCAGTCTTGCTTGTTCTGTTCAGAGTTAAGCGCATCTCCTGCCTGTATTCTTCCATGTCCAAATTTGGGAAACATGTTGCCAAAGTGCTCAGGTTGTCCCTGCTTCAGATATAAAATTAATTCCCTTGTGCTGTGCAACTGATTCGTAATATCCTCTTTCTTTGACACATTTCAAGTCTGGAAGACTGTGATGTAAAACATTTCAATTTGTACTTACTAAATTCAGTTTATTTTCCTGTCTGAAGTCATATCCAATAATCACAATGTATTTAAGTAGGAATTCCCAAAGTTATGAGGGAAACTAAATAAACTTACATGTCTGATGAGGAATGGCTGAGGGTACTGGGGTTGCTTACTCTGGAGTCAAGAAAGCTTGAGGGGACCTTATTGTTCTCTACAACTGCCTGAGAGGAAGATGGAGTGAGGATGTGGCTGGTCTCTTCCCCCAAGTAAAAAAATAACATCTACTGTTATAGAAGAATATTTATAAAAAATCATCAATCTAAACAATTACTGATCTTCTTACAAAAAGTAACTGGAAAAGTTTCTCTTACTAGATACTATGTGAAAAACTGGAAGTCTGATTTTATACATTTATTACATACCAAGTTTAGAAATACATGGGTTTTTATGCTCATGAATGTTGTTGTACCTAATTAACACTCAAATTTGCTATTTTAAAATTTGAAACAGAGTATCCTGAACTGCACAGAATTAAACGTGAGCTTTCAATGCTTCAGAAGCTTTACAGTCTTTATAATTCAGTTATTGCTAGTATTGATGGATACAATGAAATGCTTTGGAATGATTTAAATATTGAAAAAATTAACAGTGAACTTCTGGATTTCCAAAACAAGTAAGTTGTTATATGTTAAAGTTCAGACAATTTTTATGTCTCATCTCTCTGTGTTAATCAGCTTGTGAAAATTGCTCAGGGGGGCCAAAATCTGTTGCCTTATTTCAAGCTCAGGCTTGCTCAAGCATTCAGCACAGCTGCATGAGTTTTAGACTGGTGCATGAACTTACTTTGCTCTGCTGTGAGTCACTTTAGGCGTGTTGGGATATACCAACATAGTAGGTTTTAGCTTATGTAATAAGGTACGTAAATCTGTGGCATGGTGGTTTCCTGAAACCACCTAAATCCACCTTCTCAGTTATTTAATTTACAGTTAATTGCCAGTCTTGGATGTTAGAATTTTGAAGTTTCTGTCTACTTCTGCATGTTTATGTGGATTGAAATTCTTATTTCAAGAAGGCTAGGTAGCCACACTAAATTCTGAGAGATTTTCAATGAAGTTTGAGAGGAATAATATTTTCCACATTACAGGCAAAATAACTATTATGTGAAATCATGCTTTGATGAAGTCAGAGGAATTTTTCCTCCCATATTAGTAAAGATGCATCTTTGGGTTTTCAACAGCCACAGCTGGGTCTGCACTACTTTCTTGACCAGCTTGTTACTTTTCTCAGATGGAGGGGCTTATGAACCAGCAAGATTTGGGTTGTTTCACCTTTGGCAACTTTCTCTGAATTCTAATTTCTGGCACTGGTGTATGGATGGAATTGCTAGAAAAGGGGAGTTTTGTTACAAGCAAAAGTGGAGAGTCTGTATGCAGGTCTTAAGTATTCTGTGCATCCATTTCATTTGAGTAGTTACGTGTACCAATCTATGTTTTACTCTTAAATGGAACTAGTGAATATACATGAGAATCAAATTACATGCAAGATAACTGCAATATTTTTATCTGGTGCATATCTATTGGAATAAAAAAGTGAACTGTCTCTGTTTTCTTTCTTCTATTATTTTTGCAAAGCATTTTTTTTCACCTCTTTATGCAGTGGCTCTGATCACTTTTATACTCTAGAGCTTTCTTTTCTGCAGAGCCTCTCTGCTGGAATAGCCGCTGTGTCTCTGCTTCACCAGTAGTTCTGATCAGGTTTTGATTTCGAATCCTCCAGTGTGACCTGAGAGAGATTTCACTTGCATTTTGGTATCATTCAACAGATTGAGACCACATCTGTGTTTTTCATTTCATCCCAAATCTTTGAAAATCCTAGCACAAGTTACTTGTGCTCAGGTTTTTTTAGTCACATTTGTGTGTTAACATTTCAGCAGCATCCATTTCTATACACACTGAAGGAGTGTGGACTGTACACAGGAGTGTGTGGAGTGGGGTAGAGATTTTCTACTTTTTTTCTGGAGAAATCGAATGAACTGTCTTCTAGTCATTAGTTTGAAAAAACCCCTCTTGCCTTTTTTTTTCAGTAATGGTCCTCATTGTCTCTATAGTTAATTATATTTTACAGGTTGGTAGGGCTATCTTTATGCTTCTTTCTTATGGAACTCTGAACGAAGCTATTGTCTGACAACAGTTTTGAATGTTATTTGTTTCAGTTTTTACTTCATGTGTGACTTTTTTTCCTCTCAAGTGTCAAGCTACATTTGGAACAAGGGGATCACCAATAGGCAGTAAATATTTTTTGTAATAGAAGTTTAACCCCGTACTATCTTTCCTTTGGCAAGCTAGGTAGCATTATTTTGTCAGTCTATTTTCTTTAGAGCTGAAGAAACTTGAACCACTGTATTTATGGGGTACCCACAGACATAACTAAGATGATGTGCTATGGTATGAAAGGTTCAGGAATACTGGAAATGCAGTTAGTGTTACAGCACAATTGCAAAGATATGCATAGTTCTTTACTGTAATGTTCTTTTTTCCTACCCCTTTTGAAAACAGTAATATAACAGAAAACCTAGAATCATGAAAAGAATCAGAAAAATAACTGTAGGTGAAAGTAAATCAATTTTAAAAGAGATAAAAAGGATTAATAAAGAAAGTGCATGTGGTAGGGAATATTATAGAAGTTTATATAACAGCTAGTGAGGTTTCCAATTATGTTGTACTGTAATGTAGTGTAAAGAGAATGTCCGGTAAATTTAAGAAAGAAATTTAAACCTGATCAGTGAGGTTAATCTTTAACTTACTGTGTAACTCAGAGAACTTGCTGTTAGAAGGTACTACTGAGATGAAAGCAAAGAAGTAAAGCTGTAAAAAATAATAATAAAAAAAGCAGCTTTCATTACCAAGCTAAGAGATCCCATTTCTAATTTCCAGCCTAATGCAGAGTTTGTAAGAATGTTACTTGTTGTGCACAGCACAGACATAGCCAGGAGCTGTTACTTAAAGTCTTATCAATACTTGGCATAGCATCATTTTCCATTCTACAATGTTTTGCTCTGCATACTTAATACTATTGTTGGATTCAAGGTGAAAGACTACAGTGATTGTAGTGCCATGACAAGATGCATATGTTCATATCTACCTCTTGCCAGCAAGCTGTGAAGAATTCACACATGCTCTATCATTGTGTGAGTGACAGATCTGTCTCATTTTGAGCTGTGAAAAATGGAGAATTTCTTTGAAGGAATTTTTCGTCATGGATTAGTTTTATGTAGCTTTTCATTTGTGCCATTGAGCAGTAAGAGAACTGCTGTCAGTCTTTGGTCCAGAGCTTTGACAGATGAAAATTGGCGTGATTTGTTAGAAGCAAGTGGGGCTGTGACAATTCTCAGTACAAGATGTTCTTCATTTTCTTTTTCCTTTTTCATCTTGAAATTGTGCATAAAGGAAGATATTGCTTTAAATATCTTTGATATGAAGTAGGTATAAAATAAGACTTGTTTGATTGAAACAGAAGTATTTTTCTGTTTGCAAGCAGGTCAGTTTTAATTTAGCATGTGCTTTATTTTGCTTAAATAATACACGTTGTTTAATCCTTATTCCCCTTTATAAAATCAGATGTGTTTTCAAATTTTTAGTAAAACAAAGACACCCTGAAGCCTGAAGTTCAGACACAGTTTTGCACTTGAAATTAACCTTCTTTAATTCAAACTCAAATAGAAACCAAACCCTTCTAGTGTGATTTTTTTACTGTCTTAAGCAGTGTTTCGTGCCTGTGATCAAAACCAATCAGATATATATTATGTTGCCAACCTGCAATTGAATTTTTATTTATAGTTCACTGGTTAAAAATGAGAAGATATTTAACTATTAAATGGTGGATTGTGATTTTAAAGAATAAAATATTTCTTCCTTTTTTGTGTCCTTTTTAAAGAATCCGCAAGTTACCAAAAGCATTGAAGGACTGGCAAGCTTTTCAAGACCTTAAAAAGAAAATTGATGACTTCACAGAGAGCTGTTCTTTGCTTGAAATGATGGCAAACAAAGTATGTTGATAAGATTCACTTCAAAAACTCTTTTGAAGACTATATTGTATGACTGTAAGATGCTTTCCATAATTCTTTTTTTTATAGATAAAAGCAGCTATATTTATGGCAAAAATCTAGCTAGGCTGTCACAGAAAAGTAAAACAAATGACTTCATAATGTGATTAGAACTATTAATGCTTTCCGTGGAATGGAAATCGAGTCTCTTCTATTGACTTAACCGATGCAGTGCAAAAGTATGTGATCATTCTACTTCTAAAAATAACAGAATTTACAAAAATCTGATTGGACAGAGCCTTGGGTGGCATGGTTTAGTGTGAGGTGTCCCTGCCCATGGCAGGAGGGTTGGAACTAGATGATCTTAAGGTACTTTCCAGCCCTAACTATTCTATGATTCTGTGTTTCCCTAATTCCTATGGACTTTTCTAGGCAATGATGTCACGACACTGGGAAAGAATTGCACAAGTAACTGGTCATCCCTTTAATGTTGACTCTGAAAATTTCTCTTTGAAAAATGTAATGGATGCCCCTTTATTAAAATATAAAGAAGATATTGAGGTACGTGTACTTTTATGTTTGCTCTTAATGAAAAACTTGTGATCTGAGCCTCTGTGCTTTTGAAATGCTGTTTCTAGTTGAAAAATGGAGTTTGGTAGCTGGTATTACTTGCGGTGGTTAATTTATTTCCTTTTCATTCTGGAGAAGGATTAAATAGATAGATGGTATTACAGTAATCCTTCCATAGAAGGAATTATATTGTTTTAAGAGTAATGTGATTTTGTTATGCTTCTGGTTTAGGGTCTGCCTAATTATTATAATTTTTTTCTTCCTTTTATATGTCTTCTTAGAGAGAAAAAATAGTTAATATAAGTCTGATCCTGTTAAGAGCTCAAAATCTTGGAACACACACAGTAGAAGTCGGGGATATAGGATTGAAGGAGAACAAGGTTCTTTTGTATTTCAGAAGTGTCTCTTCATCAGGGCACAGAGCAGTGACAAGGCTTCTGTAATGTGCACTAGCTACAAAGCTATTGCCCCCTTTGTAATTATCTAGCGAGTGCAATTATCTAGCAAGATTATGCTCATCTTTTGCAAGAACAAAGTATAACTAAAAATAAATATGGAAAAACCCAACAGTTTCTAACTTCAGTTCTGTTGTCACTTAGCTTGATCTGTGATCCCTCCAGATTGGTGACCTGATGTGTGTTGTTCCACAAAAGAACAATGCTAAGACCAAACCATGAAATCAAACCTCTGCTGTCCAGGTTTCCAGACAAGAATTTAAGTCATGTGAAAGGTTCAGAGTTACAGGCTTACACTCAAAGACTTTAAACCTGTGATGGAATCCAATATACTACTGGATGTGAATTTGGGGTCCAATCTGTGTAGGTGCTTCTTTTGTCTCTGATGCAATAACCAATTTATGACAGTCTTGTCCTCACTGTGCTCAATGGGAAGCAGGCAGTCATATTGTCCATGTATACTCTATTCTTGAACTGTATTGGTTTTAACTGGTAATGGATATTTTCCTTAACCCCCTCAATAGGTGTATTTGACTTCAAATTTTAATACAGAGAGGCAAATTCTGCCTGCAGATTCACTGAGTCAGTGAATTTTCAAAAACATAAGGTGCTAGTACTAGTGAAGTTGAAATGTTTGTTTCATGCAGTATTATAAGCTAGTTTGTAAAATAATATTTTTGATGTGTTTCCATATATATTTTCATTAGCTAGAACTTACACTGAAGGTTGGATCTGGCCAATGAATTTTAGTTTTGTCTTTGTAAGTGTGTATTTTAATAGCCTTAGAGGAATGTCATTTACTCGTTTAATTTTTACACAGGACATCTGCATCAGTTCTGTTAAAGAAAAGGAAATTGAAGCAAAATTGAAGCATGTCATCAGTGAATGGAATACTCATGCTTTCAGTTTTGTCCAGTTTAAAACTCGAGGAGAACTCCTTTTGAAAGGATCAGATATATTGGAGAAAATAGCTTTGGTGGAAGACAGCCTCATGATATTGGGGTCGCTTATGAGCAACAGGTACAAAACTTAATAAATGCATGCATTGTGTGAATGTAATCAAATGAAAAAATAAACAATGATCATATTAAGTTCTTTTTCCCTTTAACTCACATTCATGCAGGTATAATGCACCGTATAAGCCCACCATACAACAATGGGTTCAGAAGTTGACCAATACTGCAGAGATAATTGAAAACTGGATTACTGTACAAAACCTCTGGATTTACCTTGAAGCTGTGTTTGTTGGTGGAGACATTGCAAAACAACTACCTCAGGTATGTTGATTTGTGATAACAATATATTAATGGCAATGTGTTGTACCAAGAGATTAGCCCCATCACAGAGTTTACTTGCCAATGCACTTAAGTTTTGTGGGCTATGCATAGGCAGTTCAGAAGAAGCTTTGCCAGAATGGGGTCTGTCTAGTTGAATTGCTTAGAACAGGAGCAGGATTGCCTGCAATTCAAGCTCAGATGCTCCTCTCAGCTTGCAATATTAGTGACTCATATGATAGTACAGGGCTTGGGACTACTTAGCAGTACAAAACTGCTTTATTGCTTTTGTCATATATACAAATAACCTTTGTCCTGGTGCACACATGTTTATAGGCTCTACATTATGTAATAATAAAATGACAGATTTTCTGTATGAAAGCTGTACTTGTTAGGGCTCAAATATGATGAAGTCCCGCAGAGAGATGATGCAAGACATGGGCAGCTGCATGTGTGCTAGTCTGTGCAGACTATTGCAAACTCTTCAAAACGCAATTATGACCCTCCGTGATAGCAACTGCATAACAGTTAAGGGATGATGTGACTTCCTGCGGGAACGCAATACCAGAAAGAATCATCCTCTGTTACATCTGCTGTCTTTCATATAGTTCTAACACATCACAGTTCAGTAGCACTGGATCAAACAGTGCTGTAACTTAATAAAATGTGAATATTGGGAAATTTTTAAATATGACTTTATTTCAGACCTCATCTTTTATAATTAAAGGCTTACAATTTCCAAAACTAACATTAATTTTTGTAGGTAAAGCTTTATGAAAATGCAACTTAAGGCAACAGTACTTCTTTTACTTAATGAGATCTGTTTGTGTTGTGAATGCTTATCAGAAAATCAATAAGCAGTTTTTGCAGATAGACAAATGCTGCAGCACAGCTGATAAGTGCTAAAGCTACTTCTTGCAAGGATGATACATGAACCAGTATTCTGGAAAAACGCAAATGTGGTGACTGTCTTTAAAGGGGGAGGAGAAGGAACAGCTTGGTGGAGGAGTAATGGTAGATGAGTAGGCTTAATTGCAACTCCTGGGTGAATACTGCAACAAATAACTGTCTGTAAGCATCTGGAAGTTAACAAGGAGATGAGTAACAGTCAGTGTGGATTTGTTAGGAGCAAAAAACCTGTCAAGCGAATCTAATTTATTTGTAGGGTGTGCAACAAGCTTTGTGGATAGAAGAAAAACAGTAGTTGCTATAAATCTTGATAGGCTTTTGGCATTGTCTCTCATTGTAGTATCAGAAAATGAGGTTTTGATTACTGGTTTGTAAAATGCAAGCAGAAGCATGGAATGTGTAAACAGCAGTAACTGATAACTAGAATATTGTGAATTTTGTCTAAAGAAGCACACAGACAAATTTAGAAGAACATAGAGGAGGGTGATAAGAATGAGGAACCATCCAGGAAGGATGATGTGCAAGAAAACACTCAGCAAACTAGGCTTGTTTGGCTTGAAGGAGAAGAAAAACTGAAAAGAAGATGTGGTATGGTTTTTAAAAAATAAGGGCTGCCCTCAACAGGAAGAAAACAATGTGTTCTCTGTATCTCTGAATGTGATGGGAAGTAATTGGTGTACACACAAGAAAGATTAAGCTTGGATATTAGAACAGAGTCACCAGTAGCAAAGAGTGCCTGGAGGCGCTTCTAAATCTCCAGCACTGAGCATCTTTAAATAGTGTTTTTCAGGAGTGGCATGGGTATGACCTTGCCTTGTGACAGGTAAACGGCTTTGGG
The DNA here is from genome assembly GCA_025447955.1 of Psilopsiagon aurifrons. Lineage (NCBI taxonomy): Eukaryota > Metazoa > Chordata > Aves > Psittaciformes > Psittacidae > Psilopsiagon > Psilopsiagon aurifrons. Next base: position 50,076 of record JAOEHY010043993.1, on the reverse strand, counting down.
TGTTCTCGTGATAACACTTCTAGCTCTCAAATAATTTGTGACCCTATTACCATTTCATTTGTTTTAGGTGAAGAAAATGTGTTTAAAGTCAGTATACCCAGGGTATGGAAATATTTATTCCCCAGCTATCAGTATCTGAAAATTTAAATCCCTTCACTTACCATACTTTACAAATGGAGCAGCTTCAGACTATTTATAGTGGGTTTGTTAGTCAGGTATTACCATTAGCAACTTACTACTCATAACCTGTGTGGAACCGCCATTTTGACATTGTGTGATGCTATTAATAACTGTCATTTCTGAGAAGGCTGCTGTCTGAGTTTCCTGGTGTGCATTGGAATCCTTTTATATGGATAATTTTGATGCCCAGCATAAAGTAAAAGATATTTCCAGAGCTGTTGCATTGGACTCTTTGTCTTGCAATTGGAACTCAGGTCATTATAAGCACTGATCATTATGAGCATATCTATAAATATTCATACATTAGTCCTGCAATGAAGGCTTGATCAGCAAAGGAAGTATTAAACTGTTACCTTGTCTCATGGAATTCTTTAATTTTTGGAATTTGACAAACACGAGGAAGTCTTAATGCATTTTTCATGTACTCCAGGAAGCCAGAAGATTTCAGAACATTGATAAATCATGGCAGAGAATTATGCAGAGAGCCCACGAAACATCAAACATCATGCAGTGCTGTGTTGGAGATGAGACTTTGGCACAGCTATTACCACATTTGCTGGAACAATTGGAAATCTGTCAGAAATCACTGACTGGGTATTTGGAAAAGAAACGGTTAATATTTCCAAGATTCTTTTTTGTATCGGACCCTGTACTTCTGGAAATTCTTGGTCAAGCATCTGATTCCCACACTATCCAGGTACAAATAATAAAGCAATAATGTTCTTACAGTCAATATTAGAAGTGAGGCCTATGGAGGGATTTGTTGTTTAGTTGAGAGAATTACTTCACTTAAGATCTATAGAATCTTCTAATACAGGATTTAAAGTCAAAGTAAGAATGCCATATCAGATCAGTTTATGGACTTTTTTCCCCCCCGATTCTATTGCAGGCACATTTATTAAGTTTGTTTGACAATGTTAACCGAGTTGGCTTTAATGAAAAAAACTACGACCAGATTTTGTTCTTTAAATCTCAAGAAGGAGAAGAGGTCAATATTATTGAACCAGTTTTAGCTCAGGTAATGGAATATATTGCAGATTTTCATGACTTAATTTGAAGTAGATTTATGTTTTAGAGACCAACAGTATGGCATCATGCTGTTATTTGCCAAGCTGAACGAAAACTTTTCAACGTGAACAGAAGAGCTAAGGCCAGAAAGGACATGACATTTGTGTCATTTTGTAGTGATTGCTGTTTTTTCAGCAATGGTAATGTGAACTGCCAAATCCATCACGTATCTCTAGAAGGACAATGGAGCAGAAGGAGAGAGGAGTCTTTTAGAGATGAGAGAATAACAAAGAGGGAAATGGGAGTATGAAGGACTGGGAAAAAAGTCACATGGTGGCTTTTTTTTTCTCCTTGTGAATTATTCATGAACTGATTCTTTAAAGGTACTTTCTTATTTATTTCAGGGCAACGTGGAATTCTGGTTAGGTCAGCTGCTGGATGGGATTAGGAAAACAATCCACACCATCATTAGACAGGCATCAATGGCTATTAGCGATTCAGGATTTAAGCTGTATGACTTTCAGGCAATGTTTCCTGCACAAATAGGACTTCTGGGAATTCAAATGATCTGGACCAGAGATGCAGAGAATGCACTGAACAGTACCAAAACAGACAAAAAGGTAGTATTTAATGAATCTTTGGGGATTAATTAAAACTATTGTTTGGAACAGTGCATACTGTGAAAAGCTAAAAGTAACGTGCAGAAAAAAGCTCAAAATACTACTTAAGTAATCAGAATGACAAACAAACCAGCAGGAAAACAGAATGATAAAAAATGTATTGAGATCACACCTCCTCATCCCAACCTGTGATTTAGAATTGTTCCTAATCCTGTGATTTTCTGTATTGTTCTGTCAGCAGAGTCATTTTGGGAACGGACAATTTCTCAGTCAGGGAATATAGCGAATCGTATCCTATTACTTTCCCAAAATTAAATTTGGAAAGAAAGAAGAGCTCCCAAAATTTGGAGAAATAGCTGTGCTTCATGAGCACTGGTCAGCTCCAACAGAATGTATTAGATGCTTCGGCTGTTGAACTTTTTTGGGTTTTTTTAGGGAAAGAATAGGAGCCGTCTGGGGAGGTGCTGGTTTAATCTCAAACATGTAGAGAGAAGATGCTGTTAACACCAAGGTGTTATACTAACACTGAATCTATGAAGGTGGCAGGACAGGATGTGAACTAGAGAGTTGCGAATCAATCAAGAATACGCAATGAGACTGGACTAAGAACTAGTCACACTATTCTACCGTTAACATTAATGTAGGGAAACAATGCCACATTGTACTTTGATACTGAATGAAAACAAAGACTCTAGACTGTGGGGAGGACCAATTAGTTCTACATTTTCCACACTGTACAAAGTTTAAAAGGGCACAAACCTGCTTTTGCTCCTTGCCAGTTCATATGTTAGCTAGGCACAAAGATTTTTTCCCATGAAGTAGAAAACAAGTGTGTGTGTGTGTGTTTGTGTTTGGGGGGCAGGGAGGTTGTTTAGTTCTCTGTGAGTTTTGCAGTGGTTTTTAGCATTCTTTTCTCAGCAAACACTGTGAGTTTTAGGTTTCGCATATATTTGCAGAAAGTTGGTTTTCTCACATGTTTGAACAGGGGTATGTATGAGCTGCTCCTTCTGAAACTTCAGAGCTTTCTAAATTGCATATAGGAGGAACATCACTGATAGAGGCTGATTTTGCTTATGTAAGTCAGTATTGTACAGTCAGTATTGTATTTTGTGGAATTTTGTAACAGAATCTAGTGTCACAAAAGATATTATTATTTTAGTGTTAACATCTAAAATTACACTGTATTTCACCCCTTTTCTGATTAGAAGATGTGATAGATCTCCAGGTTTCTGTTTCTGCTAAAGAATAGATACTGCTTGGGCTGATGTGCAGTACCCAAAACCTGAGACTGATGGTTCTGAAGATGTTCAGGGATGCAATAAGCTGAAGATGTAATTTATAGTAGAAGGAGCAATAGTCAAGAATAAAACCTTATGACATGACCTAATCACCTAGATAAAATGTTATTGTACTCTGTTAGGTTAAGAATGCATTCATGGAGGGCAGCCTGCAAATCTAAATTCAGGATTCCAAGCCTAAAAAATATAAAGCAGATCAGAGATGTCATAGGCCCACATATTTTCAGCTGTGTTTTTTTTTTTTTTTTATTGTAAACATTGGAAGAACAAGTGATGTTTCTATTAATACGGTTGTTCTTGCTGTGTGGAAAAGGTAATGCACACAACAAATCAGAAGTTTTTGGACCTTTTAAATGATTTGATTGACATGACAACTCACAATCTGTCAAGAATGGAGCGCACAAAATATGAAACTTTAATCACCATTCATGTGCACCAGAAGGATATCTTTGATGATTTGGTAAGCTTTTGAAAACCTTTAAGGAACCTTTTGTATGGAAGATTTTGTACATATAAAAAAAAATAATTGTAAAGAAACCTTACAATCTATTCTCTTTCAGTCGCTCTGACACGAATGGTGTGATACAGCATATCAGATTTAGTTTGATTTCTGACAGATGCGATGCAGAAGTAAGGGTGAATTATATGCACGTTCACAGGTTCAGACTTCAGTTTTTAAAATGGTTGTTGATGTGTCATGCACAAATTCACTGTAAATGAAAGAGCTTAACTTTTAAAATTAAACTATTCTCTCAAACTGAAAAAATTAATACATTATGTAATTGAAATGTAAATGGAAAAAAAGTCCCTTTAGTATGACTATCAATCATGTGATTTCCAGCCCAGCCTATATGTTGATTTAAGGTGACAGTTATGCAAAGATTAAAGTGGTAAGGCTCCATATATTTGAAAAGGCTAGCAGCAATAACCACAACAGCTATTTTAATGCTTTTTATAATTGAATTGCACCAGATTTCCTTTAGATTAGTATATTGAAAAGATGAAACTGTGAAGTAAATTGCTTTCAAAAAGCTTGCATGATGCGAAGGTCAGTTATTCAATACTGCATTATTTAATTTATGCATATGTTAGATAAAAATTAAGTGTATGTGTAAAGAAAGGTAGGAAATCATAAAGAAAAATGCTGAAAATTAGAAAGAAAACTGACAGCTTCTAAGATAAAGATGGGATTTTATCCTCTGCCTGTAATTTTAAATGTATTTTTATAATTATTTTTTAATTGGAAATTTCATTATCAGTTACTTTAATGTCATACAATAAAATGAAATCGCAGAAAATTGGTTAAATTTAAAGGGTCTGTATGTGAAATAAAAAATCAAGGGTGACTTCAAAACTGAGGAAAGGGTTCTTAATTGGTACATGTAATATCCTTTTCAAAGTTTCTGATCCCTGCTAAACACATTCTTTTGTGATTAAGAAAAAGTAGAGGGGAGCACCTGAGAATCCAAAACCTTCACTTTACCTTATACCATATCTGCAAAGCTGATAACCAGGGCTACATATTGTATATGGTTATATTAGAAAGGCCAGAGGTTTTGAAATCAAGTGTCAAAAATAACGAACTTAAGCGAAAATAAGATCTTCAGGTATGTGTGTGGCAAGTTCATGCTGAAAAATACACCCTAAATAAACAAACACATGGGCATGTATACAATATATCTATGTGTTGTCCATGATTTAGTATTTCAGTGAGTAATGGCACCAGATACCATGCAGTGTAACTGGTATCGTTACTTGGTATTTTATGAAGTTTTCCATCAAAGTTCTTCAATATCTCTGTAAGACACACTTCATAATCTCTATATGTGTTGCAGAGGAAAGTCAAGGTGATAAAAAGGTTCAGAACATTTCATAGAGAGGTTTTAAAAGATCACTTGAGATATCTTAAATCCTGACAGATTCTGTGCTCGTTCTTCCAACTCTTGAATTTACGCGTAGTAGATTATTTTTTTTTTTATTTCTGTATGGACTGCTTCATTTCTGGTTTAATGATTTTTCTTTTCTATTATAGGTCCGTATGAATATTAAGTCTCCATCTGATTTTGAATGGCAAAAGCAGTCTCGATTTTATTTCCTTGAAGACTTGGATAAATGCATTATCCAAATCACTGACGTAGAGTTTACCTACTGCAATGAATACTTAGGGTGTACGGACAGGCTTGTCATAACTCCCTTAACTGACAGGTAGTTACAAAAAGAATGCAGGGCATAATTCTGGAGCTAAAATTTAATTCCTCTGATTTAATTCCTTTAACTTCTACGAGTCAGAATTTATTGCTCGCACTATAATGCTGCAATATCGCTAATGAACAGCAGAGGCCAGTGCTTACATATTCTGCTTGTGAAAGCGGACGTCCCTGGGAGGGGTCTTGAATTCGCTAAGCGTTGGCTTTAGCTGTATGTGTTGTGATAGGCATTGAAAAATTTACTTGTGCTCAAGATAGATACACCTGAACGCCATAGAGACTTTACCAGCCTCAACAGAGTGGATCTGGAAAACAATACACTGCTGCTTTCAATAAGCTATTAGTTTCATGAGAATTTGGGATTACAAGAAGTGATTTACCATAGAGGAAGAAGCAGTAACTCAGGACATAGCATTGAATAACTAGTGCCAATACCTTTTAAAGCAAAGTGGATGGAGAGTTACAGGACTACGAACACAGAAAAAGCTCTGAGAACAAAATACAAGGAGAACTTTTAATTACTGGAGTATTATTTATACAGAGCAGTATGATCTCTATTAGATGCATAGTTTCCTAAAGTACTCAGTAGTGCTTCAGCTAGGCAAGAGGGAGATGTATTTGTTATGCCAGAGCTTGTTCTTTTAAGTGTGAATAGAAGTGTCAAATCTTCAGCCATTTGTTGTGTGAAGAATGGCTGCAGGCTTTTGAATTACTGTTGCAATTGTCTTTGCACTCTCTGTGCACTAGATTTTATTTGCTAATGAAATTTCAGATTTTTGCCAATTTCTGAACCAGAATTATGCCCAGTGAGCTATTTAAGAAAGCCAAACCCCTATACTCGGATACCTGGCTTTTAATGAGTTACACAGCTGCCAAGTTCTATGTTATGTACCCTACTGTTCCTATGCGAGATAGAGATCTGTTTGCAGCAGTAAGCATGCAATTGATTAGTAGGTAGGGCAGCACTACCACACAGACAATATTTTTGCCCACTGGGAGCGACAGTACAAAATTGTTGTAATCCAAAATTTGTCCACAGAATTAAAATGCAACCCAGCTGATTTGGGATTGATTCAAGGTGCTATGTCACATGAGATTGAAAACTAGCACAGGGTGACATGATTGAAGAAAATGAGCCTTTTGAATGAATTTAAGCTATAATAATATTAATAAAAAAGAACAGAGGTATCTGTCTTTGAGCAAACCTAGAAAAGCTAAACAAAGCTGCAGGGATTGATGGCTATCCACTGACATATATTGAAAGAGTTTTTGAAGTAGAGATGTTTTTAGTGTCGGCAGGGGAAATTTACCTAAGCCATCTTGCATACAAACAGATTTCATTCTCCTTATAGGCTTTTTCTATTTCAATATTTTTATAACTACTATATGGACTTGTGTGACCTTCTGATAAATTTCAGGTAATGATATCTCTGTTTTCCATTAATCAACTTGGAGCCAAGTGCTGTTTGGCTAATGATTTTGTGTCCGGAAAGATTCCTGAAGCACAAGATAAATATACACTGGTGGTAGTACATTATATTAAGATAGTGAGTTTGAAATTGAGTGCTCTTAAACATCATGTCAGACACAGACCATGTCATGACAGATACAAAAAATGAAATGGAAGTGAAGCTCTGTCCTTGCTTTGTTTTCAGTAGCAGAATTGGTAGGAGTGGTATTTTTTCTGTATTAACTGACTGTTAGCTGATTACTGACTAATAAGCGATAAAGCATTATTGCTACTATTAGATTAGAATGAGTATTATTTTATAGGAAGTGATACTAGCTGGTAGCATTTTGATTTCTTCAGTGCCCATTTTCTCTCCGCAGATATTTAATAACACTATTGACTTTATAGATTGGATTTTTTTAGTGTTAAAATGGGCTTACTGAGATTGTGGAGCATGTAGGTTAGACCCAACAGTCTTCCTACATGCTTCAGTAGTCTCCATGTCATCGGATGATGCTGAGACTTAAACCTGAGGGTGTAAATCCAGGGTGGAGGCTGAAGCAGAAGATGATTCTAGGATTCATGATCCCTTCACTTCTTCCTCCATTGCCCATTACAATCCTTCCTCTCGGCCATTCTCCTGGATGTCAAAGACCTCATGTGACTGGCAGCACTGCTTTAATTTGGCATGCTGTTAGGGAAATGGCAAGAATAGGAGCTACTTCTAGTCCCTCTGCCTTCCCATTGCCAGATCAGAGGGCCGATCTTTTGTGCTCGGGGGAGAGAGTAGGAGGATGGGAAAAAAAGCAGAAACCCAATGGGTCTGGGTGCTGCAGAATGAGGCTGAGTCATGGAGAGAGGGCATGTGATTAGCATGAGAAAATTACAATAATGCAGTATTTTGGTATTCAGCATTTATAATTGGCCTATGCATTTCCTGGGCTGTTGCAGTCCTTGCTGTGCTGAATGCCTGCTTTTCTGCAGGTGGAGCAAACATGGTACCTGGTAACTCAGCTTCAGTGTGTAAACAGAGTGACTAAGGACTTACCACATGGAATTATAGCCATTTCTGCCCCTTTCCTCAGCTCTGTATAATACAGCTGCTGTGGTTACATTAATGGACTTCAGGTAGTTAATAGTAGGAAAAGGTTGATAGAACTGTTTGTTCTGTCTGTAGGTGTTACATCACTCTGGCACAGGCCCTGGGCATGAGTATGGGTGGTGCACCAGCAGGACCTGCAGGGACAGGGAAAACAGAAACAACTAAAGACATGGGCAAATGCCTGGGAAAGTATGTTGTTGTTTTCAATTGTTCAGACCAAATGGACTACAGAGGGCTTGGCCGTATCTATAAAGGTAAGAAATAATCTGGTTTGTTCATTTTAGAGTCATTAGGTTTTGTCTCTTTATTAGTGAGTTAGCAGTTATTAGTAGGGTATTTTCTTCTCTGTTACCTCTTATTTCCAGACACTCTTCAACATTTTCTGATATTTGATTCTTCTTTTTAATTCCTGCATGCTTTCCGGTCTTTTTTTTTTTTTAATTCTTGGACGGTGTTTCTCATCTATGTCATCTTTTCCTTTTAATTTTTAATCCTTTCCACTGGTTTTGTTTATTCCTCTATCCCACCATCCAGGTGTTTAACCCTCCCTTGCCATTTTTATATCAACCAAGACAAGCAAATATGAAACTTGATAATGTTGTTGCAAATTGGTGCAGTGTCTTATTTTGAACTTTAGAACTTTTTTGACACCAGAACAAGGAGATAGTGGTCTAACTCTGATAACTTTTCATGATAAGTGGAGTCCATTTTGCTGTATGATTCTTGTATCATGTGAGGACCAGGTCTGTAGGATAACTGTACTGATTGTGGTGGGATTGTTGTCACATTTCTTAGGCGTGGTTAAAGATCTCTTTAGTCCTGTCTTCTATTTCTCTATTTGATTACTCTAATATGTTCCATGTGGGACAGAAATTAACGCACAGTATGACAGTACACAAGAGAATTACATTGTCTCTAAGCTGTTTTGCAGTTGACAGTTTACTTGCTGTGCTTTTGCTTGTGTGTGGGTGTATACATATGTATGCATTTTCTTTCTTTCTTTTTTCTTTTAAAAACCACCAGAATGAAATAATTTGCAAGAATTGAATTTATTCAAAGCTGTGGGACATTGGCCTTGCCTGAGAGCCTGGTTTCCTAACTCCATGCAGCAGCTGGCATTACAAAAAAACCGATTAAATTATTTTATTTTTCCCTAAGGAAAAATTGTTGGATTAGAACTGAACCTCACCATCCTATAGAGAACATCATTCCCAAACCCTTTAATATACAGATAGTAAGTGTAAGAGACAATATTATATGGAAAAAAAATCTTAGTTAAAGAATATCCATCTTTAGGGTTTTTCCTTGTTGCATCCCAAAGAGTAGATGTTGATGTTTGTTTTCTTTTTTCTGTTTGAGCCCAGGATGACCCCCACACAGGCAATGGCAGGGACTTCACTAGCCAGGGCACAGTCCCATAGTGCCTGAGCAGGGCAGGTTGGTGACAGCTTGTTCTGTCGTTTGTCCAGTGACCATCAGTCAAGGTAAAATAATAGGCTGAGTCCAGGGTCCATCCAGGGACCTCAGTCAGAGCAGCAGGAGTCAGAGAGGAAGGTAAGACTGTGGATAGTTCTGGACTCCTCCAGGAAGTTCAGAAGTCAGAATAACAGGAGATAGAGCTGTGCCCAGCCTTACATACAACATAGGTAAGATCTGCCTGAGATGAAATGGAACTTCTGTACTGGGGGACAGAGGGTATGGATAGAAGTGCCAGGTAAGACTGGATTGGGCAATTAAGGCCTGCTGCTATATCCAGGGCCATGATATTCCTTAGTTAAAGGACTTGCTGCCACACTAGTGAAGACAAGGAACGTTCTTAATTTGTTTTACAAGACAGTAAGAGTGAGTTTTTCGTGTTTTTATTTTGGTATCTATCTGTAGAACCACTTTAGTCTTTGTTTCTTTATGGTGTTGTGGTATTTGTATACATGTGGTATTTGTATACATTCCATTTGCTTTCAGATTTTGTAATAAAGTCCATATGAATTTTTATTCTTTTCAAATTATTTTCTTTTGGAGTATCCTTTTCCTTATAATTAGCAGCTGTTTACGAAAAAAGATTACATATGGAATTGAACTGAATTTCATGGGAGGTCTGCAGTATTGCCCTGTCTGAATCCAATCTAAAAGAGCCATTTTTGGCTGTACTATGACTGGTTTTGATCTGGCGTGACACTACTAATTTTATTTTGTTGAAGAGTCCTTCCCAAATTACATGGGTAAAAAAGAACAATCAGTGCAACAGTATTAAAAGAAGTGGTTGATGAAGGTAAAAAAATGAATGTATGAATTACTTTTATAGTTTTTTTTCTTTTTGTGCTGTCTGCAGAAACTGACAGGTATTGATTTGGCTGTCATAGTTGGTCACAGTAGAAGGGCAGGACAGAGCAGAAGAGGGGTAGAGGAGAAACATAAAAGGAACTTCAAGGGAATTTAGAGTAAGATGATAGTTCCTAGAAGAACATCTTAAAGAGCAAGAGAAGACCAGGCAAAGAACAGCAGGAAGAAGGGAAGAAGGATATTATGAGCAGAACAGGCCAGATTAAAGCAAAAGAGAAAACATGGACAAGAAAACAAAACAAAGTGGAAAAGTATGTATTAATAGTATTATTATTGATTTTTGAGCACTTTTTCTTCCATTAGCTTAAGTGTCTTAAAGAATTAGCATTACACATAAAAATACCCTTGATTTATTTTACTAGTGCTATAGGCATTGCTGTGTATGATACGGCGATTTAAGGCAGCTCTGGGCATAAGTTTTTCAATATTACAAATGCATCTATGCCTTATCTTGGACATGTGCTTTTTCCCTTCATTTAGCACTGCCTTCAGACAGCTTCAGCCAAACTGAGCTCTATTAGTCCAGAGGAGTGAATTAAACACCCCTGAACATTTGTTTCTAGCACCAGTTAAAGTACTTATCCAGGTCCTTGCTTGACCCAGGCAATAGGAAATACTAGTCCAGTGTGGGTTTTGGGAAGGGAGCACATGGTATCCATGAAGTAAGATCCTTTAGACAGTTACTAGCCTTTGTCTCTTGTGAAATGGACATGGAACAGCAGAGGATCACGTAGCTTTCCCACTACAGCTCTGGAATGCTGCCGCTGTAGACTCTCCTATTTCAATCCTGCTAACAAGATACCGAAGGAGGAGTACTTGACTCTCCCAAAAGACATGATATTTATGGATGCTAATGTCTGTCTAGAACCCATAGCCTGTTCCAAATAACAGTTTTAAGTGTGACATCGGATTCCTCTCTCTTCAAGAGCAAGATATTATTCTCCAACAATTTTTGACCTGTGAATTAATTGTTATAAATTGTTACAATACTTCTGTCACAAATGTAGTGACTTTTCATTTGATTCTCTGCTTTCATGTAGGTAAATGTCTCTCAAGCTTGTCTTTGACAGTTTCACACCCTGCATAGACAAGTTTCCATGCTATATGCATACTTATGCTACTAGGCACTATAGAGAGTGTTATTGAACACTTTTTATCTTATGTTTGTATATTTTTCTTCCAAGGGGTAATTCTTGTTCTGGGTATCATTAACACACAGCCCAATTTATTCTGAGTTTTGACTTCTTACTTTACTCTGGATTCATACTCTGTTCTTCTCATGTTGCATTAAGTTGTATAGAACATGCTACATTTTATATATAAATTATTCATGTTTGATCTTATATATTAACGAAATATATAAATCTTTTGGTTTTGCTTTTTTAGGTTTAGCTCAGTCAGGTGCATGGGGTTGCTTTGATGAATTTAACCGCATTGAACTTCCAGTTTTATCAGTAGCTGCTCAGCAGATATATATTGTACTTCAGTGTAAGAAAAATAAGAAACCTCAGTTTGTCTTCACTGATGGCGATGTTGTGGACATGGACAGAGAATTTGGTATATTTCTGACTATGGTATGTGTGTGAATATGTGTAAATGGCACCATTGTGAAAAATCTTTCCTGTTTCGTTTCCTGTTGAAATTTCCCTGTTGAAATGGTTAAAACTGTGTGTTAGGAAATAGTGAATACTATTTGAACAATAATTTGATCAAATGATAATGATGCTAGTTCCTCTTGCCCATGTTTTTAATTGGAATTTAGGACTTGAGGTATACAGTTATCATTAACTACATGTTCTACTTCCTTTTTTAGTTGAATATTTGGCATATTGAGACTTAACCCTCTCAATTGTTACTCAAAGTCTGCCAAAATAAAACAGAAGTAATTGAGGACTGCAAGGACTACTGTAGTTGGTCTGGTCAGTATTTCACCACCTGTGAAGAGCTTTTGACCATAATCTGTCTATATGACAGCATGAAGAAAACCACTCACACTCTGGTTCACTGGCCTCCTGAAGATTTATCTTTGGTGCCTGTGGACTGCTTCTAGCAGTGCAGGAGACAAAACAGCAGGAAAGAATAAAAATACCCTAAAAGCATCTTTGTATCTGCCCCTCATCAGCTGTTGACTACATACACACAACCCAAAATGGAAATATTTGTCTTTATTTTAAGCATTCCTACCTTTGTAAAGGTGTTAATGTTGTCAATTTGAAAAAATGCCAGTTTGAAAAAGACAGATCAGTGGCCTGCGAAGGCCAGTGGGAAGACAGTTTGGAAACCGCTGTAAGATTGCAAGAAGTTATCACTTCATAGCCAGTGATTACTGTTGTCACAACTGAGCGGTGCAGGAGTCACATGAATGACTTACACATCTTCAGTGAAAGGTCAGATCTGTTACTTTAAATTATATTCAGTAATAGCTTGCACTGCTTGACTGACTTTACACTGAAAATGGTCTGGGAATGCTCACAAAGGGCAGTAACCTCCAGCACTGGAACACCATCAAAACATGAGGAACTAATAATTTAAAACATCTCCAATAAGATCTGTAAGTGGCTATCTGTCTATCTATGTCTTGGGCATCTTCAAATAACATGTGTAATACTGCATACTTCATAAACTGCAGTTTTCAGGCAACTGTGTAGTGATGTGTAATTGAGACGTGCTCAAGTTACCCTTTGTAATCTGGCATGTGCTCCCGTGTTTGCCAAATTATTATCTGGAAGGATGAGCCTTCCTGTCCTGCTTTCACTATATAAAATTTTATTGCATAGTTTTTGTTTTTCAGAACCCTGGCTATGCGGGACGACAGGAGCTCCCAGAAAATCTGAAGATCCAGTTTCGCACAGTTGCTATGATGGTGCCTGACCGTAGCATTATTATGCGAGTCAAGCTGGCAAGTGCTGGTTTCCGAGACAACCAAGTCCTTAGTCGAAAATTCTATACACTCTACAAACTCTGTGAAGAGCAGTTATCTAAACAGGTAAAATAAATATTTGTCCAACTGTAAGCTGTCACTGGCTGGGTATGTAGAGAATATACTTTCATAGAACATATAATTTTTACACTTGTGAACCTATTCATTTTTTAGGGTTTTCAGTTTCAAGTTCTAGAAACAGTCTGAAATCATCACGTTGCTTTTATTTTTCATGTTAATTTGTGTAGTAAAGGAAATTTGATTTGTAATTCTTGAACAAAGTGCAGTTATTGGAGAAGTTATGAGGAATGGTGTATATTGCTCTGCTGAACTTTGTAGAGAACACATTTTTCAGTCTTCTTACTTACAAAGACTAGATCTGTGGAAAGGTAGTGTAAGAACTGTAAATAACTGAAGAGTGCCCAGCCAGCACTGCCGGTCTGAGCACTACCATAAAAGTGCTGTTCTGTTTAGTATATGGTATTTAAGGAGAAGCAAAGGATAAAGCTGATCTCAAGAGCAGGACTAGTTGTTGCCTTTTGAATGCCCTGTGCTGACTGTCCATTACAGGGTCTCAAACAGGAATCATGTGAATGGTAGATAAGTTGGCAGTTCAAATGTCTTCTTTGGTTGGGTCCTAACTAATGTGGGCATATTGAATACATTGTCCATTATATTATTTCAGTTCTATACTACATAATTTATTAGTGATTATGTAGACTTCCATGTAGAAATCTTGGACTACACTAGAATAGCATATGGCGCATCATATTGCCCTCATTACTTCAGAATTAAGACACAAAAGTATAAATTTGGATTTTCTCCTACCTTCTCCGTACCTCTGCAATCTCATTCTCAATATATGTAACCTAACTGGAGTCCAGTTAATTCTCAGATTTATCTTTCTTTGAGAGTTTTAGTCACCAGCTTTATGTTGTAGACTGGCTTCTGAAGGGTCATATTTGCTATTGGCTTCCCTGTGAGATCTTTTGCCATAATGCTGTTTTCTTGGCCCTTCCTTATCTGCATGCATATACTTGAAATGGGCCACTTCCCACACATGAAATACATCACTCTTGAGGTCTTCCTTATCCATCTCAGGCTGCATCTTTTGCTTTTCAATTGAGTCCACCACTTCCTCAGTTGAATGTGGGTTTTTGTCTCCCTCCTCCATCATTCATAGTTAGTTGTAGTAGTAATCGAATATTTTGAAAGACTTGTCAAAGCTCTTGGTGAAGTTTGCTGTAGTTTGGAGAATGAATCTGGTGAAACGTGGTGATATGTAGAGTGAGAGCTAGTGAGTTCATCTGATTAGGTATGTGAGTCCCATGAGCTAGAGAGTTTTTCTATTTCTAAAAATACAGTGAGACACAAATTGCTTTTGTTTAGCCAGAAAACTAGAACTATATAGTACAGACAGGCTTTCTTAAAGGCATATTGATCTATCTTTCCCAGTGGAATTTATTTATTTAAATTTGTAATTGTAAATTTTAAATTCAAGTAAGTCCTTCTGGGTATCTGGGCAGTTGACTGGAAAGAACAGAGTCACATAAAGCATCAATGCAATAGGAAACAGCAGAACACTGGTTTTAGCGAATGCGATATAGATTAACAGAAGAAAGTAACAACAGGCAAGCACTCACCAGTTGAACTTACTTCCCACAAAATCTAAGAAGGATTTACCAGAAGGACTACATAGAGTGCTTCAGACATTTTGCACACACAAATGCAGACTCTGTAGAAAGAGCAACTCTGACTCACAAATAGCCAAAGGCATCCTTAGTGACTGTCATCTCCTTCAGAAAAAGAAATACATATAAAACTCAAGGAAGAGTCCTTAGCAAATTTAGGAAGCCCAAGGTGTCCACAACAGTTATTCTAACAGAGCACCCAAGGCTGAATTATTTGCCGTTGTCACAGGACTTCTAGCCAAAATTGCCTACTGCCTCCTTTCACAATGCCTCACCCAGATTAGGGGAGACCATAGAAACTAGAACGAAAAACCGAACAAAGCTTGAAAGCAAATGAGGCCATAATCCTTTTTTTGAGGATCACCTGTTTGAAGTGCTTTCATATGAAGAAAACCACTGATACCCTTTTTTTTATTTTGCCTACAATTGCAAACTATGCTTCCAGTATTGAGATTATTTGCAGATTTTTAAATTCTTCCTTACAAGAGCATCAGCTATACCACTGCAGTCCATTTTGCCCAAGTGCAGTCATATTTCTGCTATTAGAACATGTAGCAAAGAAATAGCTCATAATCCACATTTACCGGTAAATTCTAGGTGTTCTGTGATATTTCTGAGATGTAAAGGAATCATATTTCTGCTATTAGAACATGTAGCAAAGAAATAGTTCAGAATCCACATTTACCAGTAAATTCTAGGCTTTCTGTAATATTTCTGAGATGTAAAGCAGCTGTAAAACTAGCAGACTTGCTAAGAAAAGTAAGTGTTAGTCACTTTGAACCACCTGTCGTGTAGGTCAGCTGGACTGCATCAGGAAGCCTGTCTTTTAAAGTCATTTCAGTTTATATTTAAGTTTCCAAAGGGTATGACAATATTTCTTAAAATTTAATTAGATCATCACTTCTGTAGAATCGCAGATTCATGTAAGTTGAAAGGGACCTCCAGAGGTCACTGTGTCCAACTTCTAGCTCAATGTGGGTCAATTTTGAGCAGGTTGCTAAGGCACTTGCTGAGTTTTGAATATCACGAAGAGAATATTCAGTTGCTCTGGGAACCTTTTCTGTGTTTGACCACTCTCATTCATTTCCTTATGCAGACTGTTGCAAATTCCCATGTTGCAAATTTTGACCATTGTCTCTTTTCTTTCACTTCATCATCCTTTGCTGGACTTATTCCAGTATGTCAGTGATGGTTATCTAGCATGGAGAAAAAGAAATATAGCAGACATTATCATGATTCCGGATACTTTACTGGGATGTATCATTTACTAAATGATATTGGACTTCATAATCAACATATATTTTTCCTTCCAAACTTCACATAAAGTTGGTAATATTTTTATCTTAATGTGTCCATCTGCAGATGAGATTTCCTGGCACTACCTGGATGAATATTTGTACCTGACTTCTTCAACTCGTAACAACTTGTTACCTTGATTGAGTCATAGAAAATGAGTCTGGATAAAGCCTTCAGGGGTCATCCATTTATCTTTCTGAAGGAAAAATAATTCTTAGCTAAATAATTTGCTATAAATGTTTGTGACTCCCCATAATATTTTCCATTGACAGCCTACAGTTTCCCAGGCAATCGGTTCCAAAGTTTCATTTTTCTTACAGTCACAAAGTTTTCTCTAAAAGTTAACTTGAATATCCCTTGCTGTAATCAAGTAAATTATTTCTTTTCCTTTCTTCTCATTTCTAATCTTTCTGTCTTCCTTTTTGCAGGTATTTTTGCATGTCAAATCCTTTTATCATAACTCATCCTACATATTTGCTCTTCCTACTATGGTAGATTTTGGTTTGCTTCTTCCTAATGCAGCATGTTTTCTAGTCAATTGATAACTGCAATTTTGTTTTGAAATTCTCATCAGCCAGGTTCATCTTCAAATGTGGAATACGACTTTTGGGCACAGTACTGAAGTGCCGACTGCAATGAGCATATCTTTTCAACTGTCCTAAAAGGAGCACTTCTATTTTTATTGCCCATTATAATTGTAGATATGTCACCGGGGAGCTTGGGACTTCATTCCAATGTCAGATACTTTTCTGCAAAGCTTTATGCACCTGACCTGTTTCTCAACTGAATGAATAAGAGTTGTTACTCTGCTTTATTTGTGCAGTTGGTTATTTCCATTTGTGTGGTATTTTGTGCTTTCCTTTATTTAATTGTGTCATACCTAAATAATTTTTTTAATTTCTTTTGGTAATTTTGAACTCCAGTTGTGGTCTAGTTCAGCAGCTTGGCATCATCTGCTAACCTAATCAATACATTGTTTCTTGTAGAAAATTCTGAACTCAATGTATTGTTCCAATTTGTTAGCCTAGGAAATGGGGGGGAAGAGGGGAGACAAGGGAGGAGCTGGGGGAAAAGTGTGTTATTTTTATCTTTGTTTTTTGCTATTCAAGTATATTCTAATTGGTCATAAATTAAATTAATTTTCCCCAAGTCAGGTCTGTTTTGCCTGTGATGGTAATTGGTAAGTGATATCTCTGTCTTTATGTCAACCCATAAGCTTTCTTTTCATCTTCTCCTCTTCCTTTGTCCTGTTGAGCAGGGGGAGTGAGCAAGTGCGTGGCTGTGCGTCTGGAAGCTGGCCAAGCTCAATGCACAACAAAGAGTATAAAAAAGGAGTCTATGCACTTGGTTTCAAGAGCATTTCTGATCAATCAGGGGTGGCAGATATTCTCCAAATATAAGAATATCTTTCTTGTCTACTTCCATGTCTGTCTTCACCACTTAGTTTTCTGAGCAGCTGGCAGTAGTGGAGACTAGAATTTAAAACCTTTACCCTGTTAGCTAGGAATTGCATCAGCAGTCAAAGAGGAAGCGTTACAGAACATTTACATATGTTTTCAAATCTACTGTAACTAAGACAGAATTTTATATTTGGCGAAAGTGTTAACAGTAATTGGATATGTCTGTATGGCTCTGCAAATTTGCAGCTGTGCCTGTAGGGAAAGGGAAGATATTCCAGCTCTTACTTGCCTAAGTCCAGAGTTGGTTAGATGCACCTCTAGGATGCACATGGATATTGGAGTAAATCCTTCTGTTCCAAACCAAGTTGTCATGAAACCATCCACAGAACAGAAAGTTATTAAGTACAGGATAGGCTTACATAAAGCAAATAGTATCTGAATAATTTCAGTATGTTTTTTTATATCACCAAGAGATGGGCCCTTTAAGTCATGAATCCCAGTGCCATCTATCAAGATACTTAGAGTCCTTGTGTGAGGGGAAATCACGGGGTAGTCTGAAGATGTGTGGTTTGCTGTTTGTGCATCTGGCAAATTATGAATTTAGGAAGATGATAGAAGATACAGCTCTGTTACAGATGACTTGTGAAAGTGAAGTTTACCACCAAAAGGAACACTTGGCAGGCATGAGCATACAACACTGGAAAATATCTTCAGGATGTGATAGCAACAGAACTGGAAATCTAGTTGAAAAGATGAACAGTTATGAAATTCATCATATTTAAAAGTTCAATAGCATATTAATTTAATTAATAAATTTAGTTTTCAGCCCTTTCTTGACTTTAAAGTGTTTAATCTTTGTGGTACCAATTGTGTTTATGCATTATTTCAAGGTTCACTATGACTTCGGGCTTAGAAATATTCTGTCTGTTTTAAGAACACTTGGAGCAGTGAAAAGGTCTAATCCCAAAGAGCCAGAGAAGACTGTAGTGATGAGAGTTCTGCGGGACATGAACCTCTCCAAACTGGTACTGTAACACTGGCAATTTCCCCAAAAAAGTACTTTATTTGCGTTTTAAAATGTAGTTATTATGCACTTTGAAGAGTTCCTTTTCTTCAGCAGTTGGGTACGTTATTTTGCAGTTATTGAGATGGTTTGTCAGTGAGTGGAGAAACAGAATGCACTTCATGTAAGCACTATTTGTCTTTTAAAGAGAGGAAAGCAGATCAGGATCCTTAGCTGAAAAGAATCATTGGAAATACCATCAGATCCCATGGGACCTAACCTGGCCGTCTAATTGGCTCTTGGCTTTTTCTTCTTTATGCCCTAAGGACAGAAAGGAAAAATACATTGTATCAAGTTTTAATAATGTTATTAAAGATCCTTCTCAATCCAGAATTTTAATTTATACGTTTCTTGGGAGCCTTTTCAGAATATCGTAAGAATTGCAATGAGTGAGGTAATTGGAAGCAGCTAACGCCCACTTGTATAGTCTAATCTCTTTTGTTATTACTATTTAAAGTATTCATCTTCCTTTTTATTGCTGCAATTGAAAGGTTATAGCACATCTAGACTATGTATTTACCTTGGGAGCCAGTTTTGTAATGAAACCAATTACTGTGTTTCTGATGTTAATCTATGCAGTACATCAGTGCATATGTTCAAACCTATAGGCATGCTTCAGTGATTTAGAGAAGGAAAAAAATCATAAAAAGTCCAAGTCAAAATATGATTTGAATAAATCTTGGTGGCTTACATACCAAATGAAGAAATGTGTGTGTATATATATTGAAGAAAACTCCTATGTTAATATTTTTGTAAGATTGAAGTATTTAATTTAGAAATTAGTACTTGTGATTGCATTGTAGGAAATTCACTTAATAAAACTGATTCATAATTATAATATGTGCTTTGGAAAAGGGTTAGGTTTTCTACTGCAATATTTTAAGTGGCATATTCTTGAAGATTGTTTACAACTGTAATAATAATTTCAGTGGATAAATAATGTATTTTCCCCTACTTTATCCTTGACAGATAGATGAAGATGAACCCTTATTTATGAGTCTTATTAATGACTTATTCCCTGGAATTACTCTGGATAAAGCTGGGTATCCTGAACTACAGTCAGCCATCCAGAAACAGGCAGAGAAAGCGGGGCTTATTCATCATCCACCGTGGACACTTAAACTCATTCAACTGTATGAAACTCAGCGAGTCCGACATGGTTAGCATGCTAGATGAGGGTTTGAGACTGCATACAAGCAATAATTTTTTATATTATCTCCTACAGAATGCAGAATATTTTCACAAAAAAAAAAAATGTATTTTAAAATAGAACAGATGTCATTTTTAAGGCCTAGGTGGATATTTAGCTAAGAAACTGTTATGGCTTTTTTTGTGTGTATGCAGTGCACACATACTGAGATTTTAGCTTTATTGTATTGTATTTTTATGGGAGATATGAGTGTGGCCTTCAGTGATTGAAATTTCTATGGAACAAGTTAAAACCTAGAATATACATTAAAATTCAGAAACAGTCAATTTTGTGCAGTGTTCAGAAAACAATAGTTGCCCTCAGACACAATTCAGTCATGAAGCTCATGTTTAAATTTACTGTGGGATTATGATGCTGAGAAGATTACAAAAATAATCTCTCAAGCCTTTACTTTGATAGATCCTACCGAGCATGCAGTATAATTCCAATTTATATTCAATTCTGGCCATTTACACCAAGGAGAAATAAGCCAAACTCTTGCTGGACCGTGGGTGGGTTGGACAAAATGGCCTGTAGAGGTCCCTTCCAACCTTAACCATTCTATGATTCTGTGAAAATACATTTTTACAGTGCTCAAAAGGCTAATGAGTAAAGTTTATCCTGTCCTAGAACAGGTGCCAAAGACAGTAGTAAGCCCAGATTTACATTTCATAGCTGAGTGGAAAAAAATACCACTACCTTGAAACGTTCCCCAGCCCCTAACCTCTAACAACTAAGGATTTTTTTTAGTATACAAAGGAGAATATATAAGGTAAATGTAGCTAGAGGAGAAAAGTTTTATGAACATTACATCCTTTTTATTCTCCCTTTTCATGTCATAATAGGAGAATAGTAAGCTTAAACTAATGGAACAAATAAAAGGAAATACTCATTTGCCACACACAGTCTGAGACCTTAAAGCCTCAAATACCTAGTTAGTTTTGATAAACCGAAGAACTGATTAATGATGTGCTGACTTAATTTACATCCAGATTGCTGGGTTCAGTGTTCCATATCAATTCATCACACCTATATTTTTATAGAAGCAATGAAAGTTCTAATGATTCAGTCACGATTTAATGTGCCTTTTGTTAGAAGAAGCTGTTTGGTCTTTGAGACACCACTGACCCCTGTTCTCCCAAAATTTTCAGGATTCGCTATAGCATTCTGCTTAGATGTTTCTTCTCTCCACCCACTGCTTCTATTCCCAGGGGTTATGCAGCTCCAATTGGTCTTAATACTTGGATGCTCAGGGTCTTTCTATGACTCAAGTTATTGCATGCAGGGAAAAATATTCTGTTTTCCTGACTTGCATTTGTCCTACTCATGGACCATTGGATTTACGGAGAGGATGGGATTTCAAGTAATCAGGAAAAATCTGCATGACTTCTCTTGATTGAAATAGAGGTAATATGTTCAAATGAAGTGCTCATGCACACAGGCATACATGTGCATGGAGAACCAGTGCATGGATCCTGAAACCTCTTTTGCATAGCAGTTTTAGTCTGACTGCATTTGAAACCAGCGATCTATTACCATGAGGAGCTTGGATTAGATCTCCCCAGACATAACATATTGCATGATTAAGTGACTGTCTGGGTGTTCAAATGTTTTTGGGAACAGTCAGCTCCCTTTAGTTTTAGAGGAAATATCAAGCAGTCTGCATCATTCTGGATTAGGTTTGTAACTTGTATTTGTGATTGTTGCTCCATACTTCTGTTTAAGAGGTTTTCAAAGCCAAATCAGTTTTATGCTGTCCAGTCCACTTTATGGTTAATATGAGTTACCTGGCTCCCTTAGATGACTTTAGAGGTTTGTTTGAATGTCCCATCTGCTTTTGGACAGACTCTTGGCCTCTTGAATAGGTAATTTAGAAAATATAGCTAAAAAGGATCAACTGTAGGCTCAAATTATTGTTGAAGACATGGCTTCTTTTCCTTAGGCAGTATGCGTATACAGTAATGAAATTAAAAGTGTGGTTGCCGTTAACCGTTTTTTTTGTAAGAAAGATATATTAAAATGTCAGCATGGATGGATGCAAGTAAGTATTTTTGTTTCAGAAAGATGCACTCAGTTTTTTTATATCATTGGGAACTACTTGTTCTCATTAAATACATTTAGAAATTACTGGTTTTGTTTGCCACTAGTCATGTCAATGTCATTGCATGCAAACATAAAAAGGCAGTTGTATTTTCCCATTAGAAAAAGGAAGAGAACTGCCTGAGGGAGGATACAAAGCCACATAGGCTTGACTGTCATAATAGAGCAGATGTCACAGAGGCCTTTTAATAATATTTTTAATTCCATTCCAGTCAACATTAAGTGGAGTGAGAAAGTTTTGGGGGTTTTTTTTGTATTGGCTTTTGATAAAAATAATATAAAGATCATTGATGCTATGAACCATTAAATGGTGGCATGACATTTTGACATTTAATTTTAAACCATGTTTATATTGTTTAAGGAATGATGACTCTAGGTCCAACTGGTGCAGGAAAGACAAAATGCATTAATATTTTGATGAAAGCAATGACAGATTGTGGTGCACCTCATAAAGAGATGAGAATGAATCCAAAGGCAATCACAGCTTCCCAGATGTTTGGTACCCTTGATGTTGCTACAAATGACTGGACAGATGGTATTTTCTCTACATTATGGAGAAAAACTTTAAAAGCAAAGAAGGTAATGGATAATGCATCATGATAGTTAATAAGAACATTTAATACTGTTTCCATAAGGTCTCATTACCTGTCATCTGTGTGAAAGATCTTCCATTATAAAAATCAAATGGGGAAATAATTGTTAGTTGTAGTTTGTGTTTGACTAGCTCAGTGTATGCAAGAGTCAGAATTACGTGAGTGTGCCAGAGAACACAAGGCTTCCCAAGCACTTCAGGTTCCAGAATTGGAAAATATTTTAAGGGCTTTGCTCTGTTCTATAAACAGGTAGTCCTGCCATTTGAACACAAAAGCAAGAAATGTTCATGTTTTGACATAAGGAGAGGAAAGTCGATTTTATCCTGTCTGGTTTTATGACATTGACACTATATGTCTCTATATCTCTAATATAAATAGAACATAATAGTATATAAACATTATATCAGAATGTAAGAGGCTTTGGTAAGAAATCCATATAGGCATTTCCCAGTTCTCTTATCAAACCAGCAGATGATGTTTCATAGAATCATAATAACACTCAAATCTCATGAAGTTTCATTCTGTCCTCACTAGGAAAATGGGGAGCCTTACATAAAATAGCTAGGTAACATCCCACAAGAAGTAAATGTGTGTCTATGACTGTATTTAATGGGATATGTTTTCTTCCACTCTGATTCTGCACTGGTTGATGTACTTTTGTAAAAGAAAAGGACAGCTTTAAGCTTATAACAGTGCAAATTAATTGCTGTCACTATTCCTTAATATTTTTTTGATGTGGCACAGGATAACAAAAGAAGGATTAAAATCACTGAGCAAATGATAAAAATTGAGCTAATCAGCATAAAATTATGACTCATTAGTTATATCCATCAGTGTGTTCCGTGAGATTCAGTAAATGTGCATTTTTGGTCACTTAATGGTATGTATGTAAAGTTGCATGTGTGTGTGTGTCTCCTTATTTTAGGGTGAGCATATCTGGATAGTTTTGGATGGACCTGTTGATGCAATATGGATTGAAAATCTGAACTCTGTTCTGGATGATAATAAGACTCTTACTTTGGCCAATGGAGATCGAATTCCAATGTCCCCCAATTGCAAAATTATTTTTGAACCTCACAACATTGACAATGCCTCTCCTGCAACAGTTTCTCGTAATGGGATGGTCTTCATGAGTTCTTCGGTCTTAGATTGGAAGCCTATTTTAAGAGCTTGGCTGCAAACACTACCAATTACATACTCTGACATCCTGTGGAATTGCTTTAATGCTATATTTCAGGTACTTAATTCAGCCACTTCAGACAAGAAGAGAAGTTGCGTTTCTTATTCTTTATCTAATGAAGCATTCTTTCTTCCTAAGTGCTTTTTCAATTATTTACTTCTCTTTCTTTGTACAATAAAATAAGGATGAAGGATTAAGAAAAAAAAAAAAAAACAACCAAACAAAGAGGGAGAAAGGGAGAGAAAAATTATCTTTAACCTTAATGAATGGGTGAAAATATAACAGATAAATAATTTGGATGCTCTGTTTTGTCTGCATAGGCTAGTTGACAATGAATTGTTAAATCTGTGATTATTTTATAAGGTATGTTGGCAAAACAGATATTCTCTTTGCTTGTAATTGTTACTGCAATTTTAATTCTTTTTAGGATACATTAAGGGAGTGGGTAAACTTCCTTGTTTTTTTAAATGTAAAGAAGTAAATTCAGAAATAATTTAAGCTAGATTCACTCTGTTGAAATCTTAGATACTTTGGTTGCATTTGGTCCATCAATTGATTTTCAAATATTTTAATTTAGGGTAGTTCTGTGCTCTGTGGTATTTTGAAGCTCAGTGTAGGTGAGTATAGGTGACTATAATGGTCTCCCCCAATTTGACAATCCATGATTCTGTTCCAAGGGAGTTTTTTGAGATGGCATCTCTTTGATACATTCTCTGACTAAACTGTGTTCAATCAGTATATCCAAAGGAAGAATTCCAAATGTTGTTTCCCATCCATCTAGCTTTCCCACACTGGATCATTAAGGAGGTTTCATTAATATTATGGGTGGTTGTCCTCAATAATGGGTCTAAAAGCATAATCTCAGTAGTATATCTTTTTCAATTCCATTGATATTCTCATTTATTAATTTAGAATTTTAAAAAGAAAGTTAATTGCTTTGCAATCTTTCAGCATTATCTTCTGATTTTGCCAAAATTTGTGGAACAAACGCAACTTCCTCATGTAATTTGCTTTCCCACTTGTTCACTCTTAACAGTTAACTTGTAGAACTGGTGTTGAATTCACAGGGGTTTCTCCTGTAATACTTTTCATTGCTGTTGGATTTTAAAAATACAGTTTTCATTGAACTTTGAGTGATATTTCAGAAAGTTTATTTATAAATCATGATAAAAGCAATGGTGAATATAATTTTGGAATGCCTTGAATGTTAGCAAATGTCTTTTTGCAGATTTGTTTCATTTCAGTGCCCATTTAGTTTAAGAGCAATGTTTAACAAGCTATTCATTTTGTTCTACTTCCAAAGCATAATGATATGACATAGTATTTACTGCAGCAGCAAGAGAAACAATTCTGATAATGAATTCTGAAATGTGCTTCTAAAGTAATGTACATGGGGGTCAATTCACTGCTTTTTTGCCACAAATCTATTTATATTTTATGCTACAACTTGCTCTGAAAACATAATAGCAACATTTAAAATACCCAAGCCTGAAGCAATAGCAATAAAGTCCAGAAAAATATGTATTTTGTTAGACTGATAGATGAAAATGCAGTGAAATATGAAGTTACTTCTGTGCTGAAGGCTGCATTTGCAACTATCAAAATGTAAAAGAAAGCTGTCACGCTGTCAGTTTTCTTTCACTTTTAATGTGCTATCTTTGCTTCTCAAATAATAGAAGCGATAATAGTGATTTTACAGATGAGGGTTACACTACTTGTGTATTCAGACAGCTCTTTTTACAGTTATTATTTTCCCCCATATAAAAAAAAAAAAAGGATGAATTCTAAAAGAAAATTTGTGAAATAAGAGGAATCAACAGCAGTCAAACCCCAAATACAGATCATGCTGAATTTGATGCTAGTATTAGGAAAAGCATGATTGTGAGCAGCTTACAAATACCTCATCTTTAAAAGAAAATAAAGATTAAGCTAAAGATGGAGCTATATTAAATAAGGACAATCAGTAAGTGTACCTATAGAGACCTTTTGAAATGAACCTAAATTCAAACAAGACAGATGTAAGACAACTGCTACAACAATTACAATCTGCTTACAAGAAACACTCCTCATTTTTGCTAATCAAAAGTATCTGTTACTGAAAGTTTGCATATTGGATAAAATCATTGTTAATGAAGGTATAGCAAGTAGCAGTAATGTAGGGGGAAGCACCAGAGAATAATATTTGTGAATCAGTGGAAAGAATATATTTATTCTTCCCATGTGTATTATAAATTTCAGTGTAAGCCATTAGTCTTCATATGAAAGACAGGAGGTGGTCCAAAAAATGAGGATAAATTAAAAAAAAGAAAAACCCAAACCACCTCCCCACCACCCAAAACAACCCCCAAAAAACAATCTTATTTTGAATTGAGACTATCTTTGAGTCCTTTCTATTTCCACAGGAGTTTTTAAAAACAGTGACTGAAGGGCTGCACTTTTGCGTTCTCTTTCGCAATTCTTCTCAGCAGCGTTTTGTGGTTAGGAGTAATTTCAAGTAAGCTCTCATCCCCATATGAAGTCTCCACTCTCTTTTTAGAAGCTCAACTGCCAATTTCTTGTCTGTGAATGATGCTGCTACCTGTAAGCAACAGAACTGCTTTGCTGATGGAAGTAATTGTTTGAGAGTTTCAAAGAACAAAATAATTGAAATAATTACCTGAGTGGTGTTACCTAGTTTGCCTGCAACGTGTGAAGCTCAAACCGGTGATGGGTGTTATGTAAGCAACAAAAGTTTCAGCATGTTGATATATTGTTTAAAAAAAAAAAAATCTAGTCAGTTTCAAATAACTTTTTTTTTTTTTTTTTTTTTTTTAATAAAATCTGCTGTCTGGATCCCTTCTTGACCTATTCTGGAGACTTTGGGGAAGTCCTAAAGCTGGCAGAGTATAAGTCAAATGTGACTTTTTCCTCTCTCCAAATTAAATTACACCCTAATCTTATTTGAGTAAAGGCTGCTATTGACTCTGGAGCTTAAAGTTGAATATATAATCCAAAGAGTTTCCTACCTTTAATATTTAAATGCTGATGTTCAAATTAATAGTACAAATATTAAAAACCATGGATTTAATTGTTCTTGTGGTTGTCTAAACCTTTTGAGTATGCTACCAATTTCTTGTCCCAAAGTGCATTCTACAGTCCAGTGCATTCCACAGTGACTACACGCTGAGCAAAAAGGTGTTTTCTCATATGACTTTTTACCATCTGACTTCATTTTGCAGTCTCCGTGTAAGGGATAGAAAATTCCTGATCCAAGTTCTTCAGAATTTATCATAGAATGGTTTGGATAGGAAGGGACCTTAAAAATCATCTAGTTTCAATCCTCTGCCATGGGCAGGAGCACCTTCCACTAGACAAGGTTGCTCAAATTCCCACCTAACCTGACCTTGAACACTTCCAGGGGTGGGGCATCCACATCTTTTCTGGGCAACCTGTGCCAGTGTCTCATCACCCTCATAATGGAGAACTTTTTCCTCATATCTAACCTATAGCTACCCTTTTTCATGGGATATATGATGCTAAATTCAAGAATAGCTAAGTGCAGATTGGGAATGTGTATTTGTCATGGCCCAACTAATTTCTCCAGAATCCCAGTCCAAACAAAATACCCTAAGAAGAAGTTAATGCTAATTGGTATCTTGATTTTACATCCTTCTTCAGCCACATATTCTTCTAAAAATAGCATTAATAAAATAATTACAGTAATATTTACTGTAATAATAAAATATTATCATATATAGACCTGATTTATTTATTTATTTATTTATTTATTTTTTAATAAATGGAGAGGACAAGAATTATACATCTCTCACTGGAATCCTAAGTACAATGAAACTCAGTCTGGTGAAAATTAGGCTCTTGAAATACAGACTGCTTTGACTCATGAAATATCTTTATTCTGGGTCAAATCAATTAGTAAATGGTTTGTAGTGCCCTGTGAGACATCTAGTCCATTTTACAGATGAAGAAACTGAATCTCAGAGAGATTTAAGTCCAGTATTTAAGGGTCTTTAGACTTGAATCTCCCAGACTGCTTATAGTGCCTCACTTCTACCCATTCCTTGTGGTACCCGCAACCCTCTCAGTCACTTGAGAACCCTGTGCACGGTTGGTGGCAAACCAGGCATTTTAGAGGGAAAGCCACAAAAAAACTCCACACAGAAATGAAGTCACTTTTGCTAGGCAACAAGAAATAGCAGGAAAAGGAATATTTTCTAACTCTCCCTTCTCTTATATATGCTCAGACTGTTTTCTTTCTCAGACTATGTATCCATGAGCCCTAATCTAGATTAAGATGCTAACGTGAGTTTTTTCTCATAATGTATATCTTTGTTGCATATGTTACCCACTACTCTAATAAGATGGAACTCAGGAAGATGGGTTATTGTTAGCAATATTTCATGCTCTAAGTCTGAATATTTATAATCCCAGTAATGGGGGGAAATTTTGTTTGGAATAAATTTTAGAATATATTTGAAATTAAGGAATTTGCCTCATCTTAGAATAAATCATCCTATTGAAAGTGGTAAATACATCTGTTGAATTGTGGTTTGTGTTTTTTTCTTCTTTTCCAGGATGTGATAGATTTTGTTTTCTCTGCTGTGACACCAAAAATGCCAATTTTAGAATGTATGTACATCAAACAAGCTATTGACCTCCTACAGGTAGATATGACATTCAATTTTTTTCTCTCTCATGCTGTTACTTGTTTTGGGAGGTTGTTCTAGGAGGACAGTAGCTACATATTGCATCTGCTTTGCAGGGTTTATTGTCCGACCGAGATGAGAAGCAGCTCAGCAAGGAACATATTGCTCGCTTGTTCATTTTTGCTGTAATGTGGTCAGCTGGAGCTCTTCTGGAACCGGATGACAGGCTGAAAATGGAGGTGTTCCTACGGAAGCACTCTGCAGTGAAAGAACTTCCTGCTGTGAATGGAGAAGAAACCATGTTTGAATTCGTTGTTAATGCCTGTGGCCAGTGGGAGCACTGGGCAAAGAAGGTTTGTATACTGCAACATGCTAAGCTTTCTTAATGAGTACACAAGAAAGATGTATTTGGTAAGAGGCATATTATTTTATTATTTAAACCCATGCGTAATTTGGTTAGGAAGATTATCCTTACCAAATGCTCAAGAGTTTATCTTTTGAGAGGTTTGGGTTTTTTTTTTTGCCATAAGTATCTGTGGTGGGGCATAGGAGCATGCATTTGAATAGCTTTGAAATCAAAACAGGAGTTAGCTTTGTCTATTGTCTATATCTCAACTGCTTGAGAACTACCAGCAAGTAAAAGTTTTCTTCACATAATGGAGAAGAGTAGAGTGAAAATATCCCATTAGTCTAACAACCTTTTAGAAAAGCTTGGTCAGGTACTGACTGATTGATTATAAATGGGTGCTTGGCCTTCAGGAAGAAAATTTCACTAATGTGCATTTTATGAAGTTCATTTGGTTTTGTGTTCTGATGCAAAATGATTGTGTGGGCAGGTAGAAATTCTCAGACTTTTTCTGTGTCTTTCTTATGCAGGTCCCTGAATATATTTATCCTAAAGATTCAGTACCAGAATATACTTCCATTCTAGTTCCAAATGTAGACAGTGTCCGAACAGACTTTCTAATGCAGACTATCATGAGGCAAGGAAAAGCTGTTCTGCTAATTGGGGAACAGGGAACAGCAAAAACAGTTATGATTAAGGTAGGTGGAATGGGAAAACATGTAATAGGTTTGTATGAGAGTATCATAATCATTGACATTGGCACAAATGTTAAATTGAAGTGCAAGAGTAATTTGATTTTTCTTCACGTTACACACCAGCATTCTTAACTTAGGTGCTTTGCCACTAGTCACATGGCCTACAAGCAAAACACCATAAGTATCTATAATTTAGTATAAAGGGTTCTTTTACACTTTGCTAACCATGGTGACAAGGTCATGTGATAAATGCTCTTTCTTTTCTTTTGAGAAGCTTAGAAAATATTGATCCTTCCGTATGCTTTTTCAGTGGTGCCATGTGTGAACTGATCTTTTGCACGCCCTTCTTGCAGAGACATTCTTCTCAAGCCAAACTGAAGAGAAATTAAGAACTTCTTTACGCAGGCTGATTTTTTAGAGGGTTAATTTAGTGTTTATTATCTGTTCTTTAATATCTTCACTGGAAATGACATGGTGTTCTTTCTATAGAAGAAAGTAATGACAGGATTGCTATTAAATTAACAAATACATGTTTTCCATATTCTAAAGTGGTGCATGTTAATCATATGACACTTAAAAAATAAGTAATTTACTACAGAAGAGTCAATAAGTGAAAGGCTGAACAAACTCAGGTGTTGTACCAAAACTGGCATCCCTTATTTGAAAAAATGCAAGTGTAATGGTCTTCAGCATGGTGTCTGTGATTTCCAGGAGACTCTTTGGTCATGGGAGGGAGCTAAATAAAACTGATCTACTGTTGGGATGGTGAATTTGCTATACAGGCATCTGTACCTCTACTGGATTTGTAGGGGCCTGAAAATTGAAAATAACTGAAAAACACTGTCCTAAATTGACCTTTGGCTTTCTTAAAATCTGGAGCCATTTTGAGTCCTCTGGCCATGTTCTTTCTAAGCCCTGACATCAAACGAGTTGTATCAATGCCAGCAGCCATTAATACTACTTTTTCAGTGTAGCTGTTGATGCCAATATGCATGCCGGTGTAATGTCAACTTCTGTTCTTGGCACGAGCTGGAGAACTATTTTAGCAAAGTGAAGAGGCGGGGTCTGGGTGGTGGTCTTGATATTCTGCATACTGGATTTTGGCCAGATACTGGCAACCTGCAGCCTTCAGCTGCCATTCCTGTCCCTGAAAATAATTGGAGCTGATTCTTAGGATTTGCTTACCCCAAGTCAATTCTATAGAACTGAGTATGTTCTTTACACAAGGGAGTGTAATGTCAGCAGATGTTTGACCTCATTTAAAGTTAGGATTGAAAGTTAGTTGCCTTCACAACCATTCCCCTTCTGCTTTCTCCTTCTATAGAACTTTATTTTACTACATGTTGTAGAAAAGAAATTTCCAGATTTAAGCAGCTGGTTTGATGAAAAAGTAAAAATCTTTTAATATAGAATACCCCTGGTTGTAATCTGAATTAATCTGAAGTAATATTCAACACTGAGTCAGGCATCAGTATATGTCAAAACAAAGAACTTATAATGGAGTGTTAAGGCCTTTACTCTCTACTATTAATTCATGAATTGCAAAAAAATCGATATTTTAATGTGAAACTGTTGTGGTAGAGTTGAAATTCCTCTGACAGTTTAACTGACAAAAATAATCTCGTTAAATAACCTCTTGTTTTTCAAAGACAGTTCTCACTTATGTACTGCGGAATATTATTGTTACCATGTAAAGATTCTGAAATGTCATCATGAATAAAACACGAGTGTGTTTTCTGAATGGTTGCATATTTGTAGTTGTGGCGAGTTGACCTTGGCCAGCTGTAAAGCCACCCAGCCGCTGCCAACCCATCAGCTGTCAAGAGTACTCACCAAGTACAAGACTACTGCGTGTACGTCCCATGTGTATACTGTCATTTATGTGATGTCTGAGGAAAGCCTGTTTCTGAGGGGCACCTTTTCTTAAACTGGAATCATTATATCAACAAAATTAACAGTTTAACAATATTAATAAAAGTATTTTGAGGTGGCTTAGCTGTATCTTCCTTTCTGTTGCCACACAGAGTATATGTCTCACTGGAGTGGTTTTTAGATTACTTAATCAGCAATTATATAGGTTTATTTTTATGAGGTACCAAAATAGGAACATTTCTAGTCAACCCTGTTATAAAGATAAGAATTTAAATTATATTTATTTTTCCAATCATTGTAGAAGAACCAAATCTTAATTTCTAGTACTATTTTTATATCCTAGGACTCTTTCTAAACAAAACATTTCCCACGCTGTGTATATACAGCTTGGTGTGACTGCAGGGTTGCATCTTTTTCTTTCCAGTGCTATTATAAAACCTCACTAAATACAAAAAGTGGAACTTTGTTTCTTTAGGTGATCCTCATCAGCTGTGAGAATTGTACACGGTCATAAAACCCAAGGATTCCTTTCTTCATTAAGAGAAGAGAGCTGTCAGTAAATGCAATGTAGCTGGGTTTAATTTTGCACTACCGTTCCTGCACACTGTTTTGTTATAAGATATGGCTGTAGAGTTAATGTGACAAGGGACTTTTTTTTTCATTTATTCCTTGAAGTCTGCTGTAATAGATCATCACTAACAGCTTGAATTTGGAAAAACTGACAATTGCTAATGCGAAGTTCATTTGCATCTTGAGCCGTCACGTCTACTTCCTGTAACACTTTGCAAAGTCTGTTAAAAGCTTGTAAATTTTAATACTTAAGAAACTTTATGCAAGACGTTAACTGAGACTTTGGTTGAATTTCAGGTCAGAGATGGTATATTTATCTTAAATAAGCTGCTTTTTGACATTTTGAAGTTAATAGCAGGACTGAGATTTTGTAGATGGCTGGTTTTTTACAGAGTGGATGAGTATCTGTCTCATTTTGACAGAGTTAATCTGGCTTACTGTTGCACTTTACTTAAAATGAGTTTGTCTTGCAGGAGTACACAAGCAAGTATGATCCTGATGTTCACTTGACCAAATGCCTAAACTTTTCTTCTGCAACTCTGCCAAATATGTTCCAAAGGAGCATAGAAAGTTACATAGATAAAAGAATGGGCACAACATATGGTCCTCCGGCAGGGAAGAAAATGACAGTCTTTATTGATGACATCAACATGCCTGTGATTAATGAATGGGGTGATCAGGTAAAAGGAAAATGTTAACATTTAGGAACTGGTGGTCTTATAATTGCTGCTGATGGAAGTAATGATCTGTAGGCTGCAAAAATAGGAAAAATTAGGGAAAAGGTATCATAATATGGACTGGAGAAAATATGCCTACTCAGAGCAATTTCCATAAGCCAGTTTTTGCCAAGAGTAATAAGCTGTCAGTCCCAAAAGTTTAGGGTCAGCATCAAGCCACGTGGTGCAATCATTGTAGCTTTTAGGCCTTTTATTTTGGTTACATACAGATCTTGCAGAATTTCCAAACTAGCTATACTAAGAAGCAGTCTGGGAAAGGAAACATGCAAATCCAAGAAGCAATCAGAGACTCTTTCCTTCTTCCATCTGCTCTGGACTTTAAAGTACACTTACTGTTAGGTGAAATCTAATGTCACAGTTGACATCCAAGGCTAGCGAGATGTCTTGATGAATGAATATTTATAGTCCTATGCTCTGAAAATCTGACTTAAATTCAAAAAAATTACTGCTGAGAAAAAGTAATTTTCCTGTTCCCAGTATAGCTCTGTAATCCTGTTCTCTCACTGCCTCTGTACAAGTGACTATACTTTGTGCTAAACTAACCATTCTTTGCCACTAAGTGCCTGTGTCAATCTGAATATATAGTCTGGCTCAAAACTTTAAAGTGCGGAATTTTCTTAGATTGATATTATGGAAATCCAGTTGCCTGCCTGACCTTATGCCTACAAGTTCTTAACACATAAAGCTTGCATGCAGCTAACCCACTGCATAAGAGTGCTTGGTACTATGTGGCATGTCTTTATATATTGCTGAAATATTCAGCAAGATACCTGAAATTAAGAAAGATAAGAGATGTCTTTCCTTCTGTCTAATTTATTATATTTGAAATTTCCTCTTTCACCTTTGAGGTTTTTTTTAAGTTTTTAAGTTGAAACCCTGCCCTGAAACACTTAACTGCTCCATTTCTTCTTATTTTTGGCGATAACTAGATCACCAATGAGATTGTAAGACAGCTGATGGAACAGAAAGGTTTCTACAGTTTGGAGAAGCCAGGAGAATTCACAAATGTGGTTGACATACAGTTTGTAGCTGCTATGATTCACCCTGGGGGAGGTCGGAACGATATCCCACAGCGCCTTAAACGCCAGTTCACCATCTACAACTGCACATTGCCTTCTAGTTTTTCCATTGACAAGATATTTCGAACAATGGCTGAAGGTTATTTCTGTGTGCAACGAGGTTTCCCTGCAGAAATATGTAAACTGGCTTCAGCTTTAGTTTCTACCACTCGAAAGGTTTGGCAAACAACAAAAGCAAAGGTAAAAATATATATGTTAACCCTTTGAAACATCTGTACCATGGCAAAGCAACAAGACCCAGGTCTTTGGTACTGTCATGTGTACTCATACTTCATATTGTGAAGTGGTGGCCTGGATGTGTAACTGCTGACTGCTGTTCTGAATTCATTTAGACAGCACCTAGCTGTCTAAAAACAATCATATGCAGTGCCTTCTACAGCTAATATAAGAATTACATGGTACAACTGTAATATAGTAAGGATAGCTAAAGGAAGACTTAGAGGTCTTCTGGTTGAGAAAATGTCAAAGGCATAAGCATAAATTAAAATCAGAAAGGAATTTTCTGTAAAGATGTTTGGGATTGTGAGCAGGTTTAAAGAACTGAATTTGGTGTAGAGGGAATCAGTTCAAAACAAACAAGATCTGTTATTTTGCAAATTCTAAATATTTTCTTCTTCTGTTTCAAACAGAACAGATTGTACAAACATTTAACTGCAATTCCTAAGTAAATGTTGCTTTGGCATAGAAAATAAAATCCATGTATAGAATGAAACTCGAAAAATTAAGAGTAAAATTAAATCCAAATATCAATTTTTTTTTTT
This sequence comes from Psilopsiagon aurifrons, assembly GCA_025447955.1. Classification (NCBI taxonomy): domain Eukaryota; kingdom Metazoa; phylum Chordata; class Aves; order Psittaciformes; family Psittacidae; genus Psilopsiagon; species Psilopsiagon aurifrons. The sequence goes on along the minus strand of JAOEHY010043993.1, from coordinate 15,736 downwards.
TGCAAATTTGATATTCTAATGAAAAAAAATAAAAATGGAGGGGAGTAGTAGAAAGATAAGGATAGGCAGGGATTTGGTAAATTATACTTTCTAGTCCAGAAAATGTTGGTCAGAATTTTCCAGATAACTCAACAGTAGACATAAAGTTGGCTTGCATTGAGAAATAGAGTTCTAATGAAACTATTGGTCAGCGCATTCAGCATAAATGGTGTTTGTTACCGCTAATCAACTGCCTATAGAGAAAACATAGCTTTTGTTAAGTTTTTCAAGTCCTCTTTTCTCATTTTCTGCTCCTGTGCTTTTCCTTGTCTATTTTTCCTTTTCTTCATCATCCTTTCATCATATGTTCTTGGAAAGGACAAAAGAGAGTGACAGAAATTATCTGGAAGAAAGGACAAGAGCAACACTGCAGGTTGAGCAGCACTGACATTTTTACCGTGGCCTTCAATGCCATCATTAACTTACCTGTCTTGGCTACCCTTCAGTGCATGTTTCTGGGACTTGTAAGATTCAAAGAAACTCATGTGAAATCTATGTGAAGTTAAAAAGCTGGCCATTGCTACTGTCATTTCTTCATTTTCACTGCTACCTCCTAAACATGTATTTCTTAAGCATGTATTTCTGCTTTAATGCAATATTGATTTTGAAGTTTGTGAAAAATTCCATATTCATTTAATACTATATAGAAAATATTTTTAATAGCTATTTGAATATCTCTTATGACATTATTTTGTAGATGTTACCAACTCCAGCTAAATTTCATTACATCTTCAATTTACGAGACCTCAGTCGTATTTGGCAAGGAATACTAACAGTTCCTTCTGAAGTCTGCCAGAGCATCAGTGTTTTGTTAGCCTTGTTCCAGCATGAATGCAGACGTGTTATTGCAGACAGGTTCATCAGCCAAAGCGATAAAGACTGGTTTGAAGATACGATGAGAAAGGTAGGCAGATAGTGTTCCAGTATTTGCCACAGAAAAAGGCCAATGAAGTGTTTCATTTTTAAAACAATCCTTTATGTATTTTTATAGATTGCTTTTGCAGAACATGGTGAAAACCTGTTTGAAGCTAATTCCACAGAATTATACTTTGTGGATTTTTTGCGTGATGTCCCAGAAGCTACTGGAGATGAATCTGATGATGCAGAGTTGAAGGCTCCTAAAATTTACGAGCCTATCCCATCCTTGGATTATTTGGCTGAAAGATTACAGATGTTCATGCAACAGTACAATGAAACCATCAGAGGATCAAAGATGGATTTAGTATTTTTCAAGGTATTAGTGTTGTAATCATACTAATACAGAAAGTGCCTGGTCTTTTGCACTTCCTGATACATGGATCTTGTGTGTTTCTATCAGATTATTTTGGACATAGCTCAGAAAGGCTACCTCTGTATCCAAGCCTTACAAGTAAAGTCTATAAAGCCATGCTTCTGTCTCCCAGCTGCCTTCACTACCACAAATTATTCCATCTCTTTGCAGTTCCCCATCTTTTCTTTCTCCCGCTTTACATAATGCAGAACAGAACTCATTTCTTTCTACAGTGTACATTGCGAATGTCATCTTGCGTCTCTGAGTTACCTCTTTCTCAAAGGTCTGTGATGCATGATGCTTTCTTCAGCTTTTGACTGGGTGGTTTGTTAGATTTTTAGGGCATTTCAGATTAATTCTTGCTCGAAGGTAAATACAGCAGTTGAATAAGAAATATCTATAGTGTACTTGTATTTTACTTTTGGCAGCCTCCTTAGAGAGTCTGTAAATATCTCAGCTAAAAGGCTGGTGAAGGGTATTAATCCACATCCTTTCTACTCTTCCTCCTGTCCCCTTAAGGGCCATGCCCTCAGCTCTGCTGAGTACAAAGACTGCATATGACATTTCTTCATATGAGCTTGATAAAGAGCATTTCTCTTGGGCTATCCTAGCTGCCCACTGAAGTCAGAAAAATATCTCTTGTTGATTTTGGTGAGTATAGGGTGCGAGTCTTTGGCATAGTCTCCAGAGAAGTCAACTAGCTGCTGAGACACAGTTGCTTGGTGATGTGATTCTGGTTGAATATACATTATATTATTTTTACATCTTTTCATCTCTTTTTCTCTCAATACACAGGATGCAATCATCCATTTGATTAAAATATCACGGATTATTCGTACTCCCCAGGGAAATGCATTGTTGGTGGGTGTGGGTGGATCTGGAAAACAGAGTCTGACCAGATTAGCATCATACATAGCTGGATATGAGAGCTTTCAGATTACTTTAACAAGGTAACACAATGCAGTGTATGTAGACATTTGCTTCTTAATTTACCACAGAAACTAATGTCTCACAATCAACTTCAATGCAAACCTGACAAATACTTTATCCCTCATAATAAAGTATATTTTTGATCAAAGGCATGTGTGCAAATACACAGTCTATAGATGACAGATACTGGATCTTTATTTTGCTGCCTTTATGCTGCTAACAAGAAATCTGTCTTTCCTTCAGCATTTTGAGTTTGCAATGCACATGTGTGATATCCCACTAAAATACCATGTTGCACTAAAGACAATATGGAATAATCTGCTGCTATATTCTACGTAGTAGGCAAATGCTGATGGCCAGGGCAAATAGTAACTTTTTCTATAGATGTTTATGTGCCCAGATTGTATTATTAATTACAGTTGCTATCAGTGACAATAGTTCATAGTGCTGGAATTTAGTAATTTGCAGAAATTTGCAGTGACTGTAGCTACTACCTTCCATCTGTTTCTTTTTTGACATAGGGTTTACAGGAGTAAGTCCCAAGATTTGGCAGTGTGTATTTTATTCTGCAAACTACTCAACACACTGAGAAATCTTCCTTAGAGAGATATATCAGGTCTTTGAGCAACATTATGAGGTTTCTGATGAAAGGGAAAGAAAGACATATCACTGCCCCTTCCTGTATCCCAGAGGCAGAAAGGCGAAACAGTGGGAACAAAAATAAAAGGGAAAGAAGATGTAGAGTCACACAATAGAGTCCCTAGACTTGCAAGATTCAAAGTGCATTAATAAGGCTAATAAATATTTCAGTCACTTAAGAAAGTTTCTTTTGCAGAAGCTAACTGTAAGCAAGCTAAAAGCAGGTAGCTGGAAGTGTATATTTGGAAAGTGGATAGTAACCCTTTGTAACTTGCCACAGGAGGATGTGCAGGAAGATAATATCAACAGGTTAATAAATGGAACTGAGAGGACAAGATGAATATACCTTCTAACATTTCTTATAAAATGGCAATGAATATAGAGGGGGGAAGAAAGAAATGAGCAGTGAAGAGCGGAAAACATGAGTTAGCTCATGTTTTCTCTCTTAAGTATCATTTCCCAGTAAGAGTATTGAGCTAGATAGACTGCTCTTCTGACTCAGTAGAGAAATTCATATGTTCTTATTGCAATACCACACAACGCTGTCATAATTTTGTCTGACACGTTCAAACTGAAGAGTTAGATTGTTTTCAGATTACTTTAACAGTTCCTCACTGCTTTCATTGGGGGTATTTATAAAGCAGTGGTGAGATGGAGCTGGAAGCAAACTGGGAGACTTTCTATATGGCATATGTAGCAGAAAAGTAGGGTATTGTTTTCAAATACTGAGGAATAGGTTATGCAAATATTGCTCATGACTTTGAAGAGAATCTTGGAATTAAGAAAATGATTTTAAAGAAAAGAGGTTGTTAATTTCACCTTTAATTGACTAAGAACATAATGGAAAAAATCTGCCATTTTATTAACCTTACATTATTTCATTTTATATTTCATAATCTGAAATCTGTAGTTGAATTTGTGAGGACTTCATCTGAATCTTGCTTTTGTGCACCAGCTATAAGAGGCATAATGAAAGAACCAGTCATGGTCTTCATTTGCAGCAGGGGTGATAATGTTCAAGCATCATTTCTGGGGCTAGATTTCAGTTAAACCAAATAACACAATAAAAACCTCAGTTATGCTTTTCTCTTGTTTCTTAATGATTTCCTTTAACCTGCTCTCAATATCTTCAACAGATAATCCAGCTGTATTTATGTAATGGTTACAGGTTTTAGAACCTACTTGACAACTTAATCCAGCAGTATTAACCTACAGCTAATTAGAATTCTTATTAGAACCTTCTAGTCCTTATTAATGTTCAATATTAGAACATAATGTTCTAATAAAGAATTTACATCTGCAAACTGTAGGGATACAAAGCAGCATCATATTTGCCATAGACATAGTATTGCTCTTACCATCTTTTTTTTTGGCACATTATTCTGTTGATTTCACCTCCTTTCCCGTGATTTATGGTACTGATCATTCACTTTGGGAAAATGTCTAAGCAAAAAAACTAAAAAAATGAAACCTGTAGATATGGTATTGATTTCTTATGTAGATTTTTTTCTCGCCTTAAGGAAGCTAAGCCAGGTGATAGATATCTCCTGAAATGGTCTGTAATTTTTGTTCTCTCTTTCTTTAATCCTTCTCTCTCCCAGAACGTATTCCACCAGCAACCTTTTGGATGATCTGAAAATCTTGTACCACACTGCTGGGCAAAAAGGAAAAGGCATTGTCTTTATATTCACAGACAATGAAATCAGAGATGAATCGTTTCTTGAGTACATGAACAATGTTTTGGCTTCAGGTGAAGTCTCAAATCTTTTTGCACGAGATGAAATAGGTGAAATCACACAAGACCTGATACCGGCAATGAAGAAGGAGTACCCACGGCGTACTCCCACTGGTGAAAATCTCTATCATTATTTTCTTGCTCGAGTTCGTAATAACCTGCATGTGGTTCTTTGTTTTTCCCCTGTTGGGGAAAAATTCAGAACTCGTGCACTCAAATTTCCAGGTCTGATTTCAGGCTGTACCATGGACTGGTTCCAGCGCTGGCCTAAAGATGCTCTTGTAGCAGTTGCACAGCATTTTTTAGTTTCCTACCATATTGAGTGCACAGATGAGGTGAAACAGAGTGTTATTAACACCATGGGAACATTTCAAGATATTGTAGCTGAAAAATGTGTTGAGTACTTTGAACGATATAGGCGACGAACATTTGTGACTCCAAAATCTTACCTGTCCTTCATTGGAGGCTACAAAGCTATTTACAAAGAGAAGTTTGCCAGTGTTGGAAGTTTGTCTGAACGCATGAGAACAGGTACTGTAAAATCCTTTTGATGTTTTGTTGTTTGCTTGTGTGTTTTTAAAAAAGGTGAGAAAAATCTGAGTAAAAGAATGTGAAAGTATGGATTCAAATTGAGAGCTGACTTTCATTTATAAGCAGACTTTTTTTACCTGTATCATGTGTGGTTACAAAATATGCAGAGGTTTTATTTCAATGAAATTTCTGTATGTTTCAGATTGAGATGAGTTTTTAAATAGTTTTAATTAGCTGTTAAAATACTTGAAGCTCCTGCTTTGATGCATATGCATGGCAAGGAACTACTGAGATCCTATTTTTTCACATTTAAACATGCTAAACATAAATCTGAGGGAAGGTAAGTTCAGATTCAGTCCCTCCAAAGAATTTTTTTAAAGAAACAATTATATGCCAGATATAAAGTTTCCAAAATATGGCATCACAAGAGGTCATACACAGTCAACAGTTAAACAGTTTCCAATACTTAATGGTGTTTGGAAGTGAATATAAACTTAAAGTGCTTCTTCTCCCACTGTTGCCAATTGCAGAACTGAGCTATATACACAGATATCCATAGGCAGAGGGCAACTGGGTGGCTGGAATGAACATAGCTGTTTGTTTTTTTTTGAGGGTTAGAAAGATTTGCATGGTGTATTTACATTTAGATGCATTGGTTTATATGTAAGAATATTAATACTAATAACTTTTCTAGATGATTTTCTCATTGTTTGATAAAAATTTTGGAGAATTGTATTGCTCAAATCTCTTTAGCTTCTCTTACCCCCATCTCATCTGGACCTTCGTATAATATTGAATTTAGAAGCTCAGCCTTGTCTCCTTGTGTCTTCATTTGCATTGCTCCGGATGCCAGGTTCTTCCTTCTTCGTTTTATATGGTCTAGCACTTCTTATGGTCTTACAGATTTCTTAAATTTCACACATAATTCTTAAGAATGCCATTCACAATGCTGATATGTGTTTAATATTTAGTGTCCCTCTCACATATAAGAAAATAAACGAATGATCAAGTGACAGATTCTGAAGACACTCATTTAAAAAAAAAAAAAAAAAAGAAAAAAGAAATAGCAAATGGATATAATGGATATTACCCCTGTTTAATTTTGGTGTTCAACAAATGTGATCACTCAGTGGGGTTCCTAAATATGGATCTGAGTGACTTATGTTATGTATCCAGATTGCTTCACTGAGGTTTTACTCAATATGTCATCCTCTTGTTAAATGGCATTTGTTCAACACAGGTCTTGCAAAGCTGATGGAAGCTGAGATTTCAGTAAATCAGCTGTCCAAAGAGTTGGTGATGAAGGAGAAAGATTTGGCTGTAGCTTCAAAAAAAGCTGATGAAGTTTTATTGGAAGTAACTTTGAAAGCCCAAGCTGCTGAAAAAGTGAAAATGCAGGTGCAAAAGGTAAAAGACAAAGCTCAGGCCATTGTGGATGACATTGCCATTGATAAAGCAGCAGCAGAAGAGAAGCTTGAAGCTGCAAGACCTGCACTGGAAGAAGCCGAGGCAGCCCTGCAGGTCAGAATCAAAGATACCCTGAACATGCATGTAGTTAATGATTGTTATTTGCAATAATATGACTTATTGCTTCTAACTTGGAAAAAAAAAAAAAAAAAAAAGAAGAAGAACTAGGACTGACCTTTTAATCTTTGTAGAAAAAAAAAAAGAAAAAAAGTTGAAAGTGAGGCAGTGGAGAGGTAAGATAGGCAGTACATACTCTACCGTCAGGTAACCAAGCAAATCAATAACTACCTTTAAGGACTTTCTGCAGCACTGCTTCTGAATGACCTGCAAAACTGCAGCAATTGCATTACATATATAGTCCTTCCCAAACCCATCTTTGTCTACAATCAAGTGATTGCTTAAAGAAATGGATTGTTTTCTTTTAATTTTTTTCAGACAATAAAACCTTCTGACATTGCAACTGTTCGCAAACTGGGTAAACCTCCTCACTTGATAATGCGAATTATGGATTGTGTGCTACTTTTATTCCAAAGAAAAATTGACTCAGTAACCCCTGATCAAGAGCGCCCCTCTGTGAAGCCATCGTGGACTGAAGCTCTGAAGTTAATGAATAATTCAGGTTTTCTTAGCATGTTGCTTACTTTTCAGAAGGTAAGAAGCTAACAGTGGCACTACTATTCCTATAACTACGTCTAGAGATATGTGAAAGTGCCTCCTACCTCAAAGGTAGTTTGAAGCAGATGAGACATTTGTTTACCTATAATTGTAGATACCTTTGTGACTGTATTCCTCTCTATTTTCATGGTTCATTATCTCAGTAATCTTTCTCCTGGGCCACACAGTTTTGATGGCAGACACAAATATCTCAAGCATGAGATCAAATCTTGAGAAGCTTAGTGTTATCTGTATTTAGACAGTTCCTGTTTCTCAGTAGGAATTTGCCTTGAAAGGGCCCACTGGTTTGATTTTTCAAATGACTCACCATCTCCTGTGCTTCCAGGCCTGCTTGCATATAACACGCTTTAGAACTCTGTATCTGGAATAGTTTGATGGGGAACTGAGAGAAAATACAGAATAAAATTAGCATCCTGTCAGGAATAATACTGAAATATTTGGGAACTTTTGGGGTTCTCTCGCTGGAAAAGTAGTGAAATGCAGAATGAACTGGGAACCTTAGTATAAACCTTAAGAAAAATAAAAGCAAACACAGGTTTGTAGTTCTGTCAGGACAGAAACTTGCTCTGTTTACAGCAAGATTCACTAAACTATGAGACAAGGGAAATTTCTCTGCGGGGAAGAGAAAAAAAGATGTTACATATAGCTGGAACAGAAAAGGACCTAGGTGGAATATGGAATGGCAGAATCATGGCCCAACTTTAAAATCTAGAAGATCAAGCAGGTTTTGGCAAAACCTGGTTTTTCTGCAGCACTGCACAACATATACTTTCATTTGTACACCGATATTTTTTTTAATCTGCTTCAGCTGTGCATTTTGCTGACGCCTTTTGTAAGTTACCAACGTGGTTTTGTTGTGCATATAAGGCTGAAACCGTGATTCTAGCTATCTGCAGGAGCCATTTCTCCCAGTGAGCCATAGTGACTAGGCACCATGTGGAAACTTGCACTGACTCTGTAGATAGTCTCTTCCTGGGGCTTTCAATATGGTCACTTCTCCAAGTGCTGTCTTCATTGAACAGAAAGAGGAAATGTGTTTAAAGATAATGGGGACTAGTTATGTACTTCTTACTCAAGCTTCTCTCTAATGAGGCTGCCAGTTTTGGCTCTTCTTAATGGTATATGTGTTTCTGCTGGTAGTTTGCAACATATTTAACTTTACCCAGAGGAGTTAGAACAACCTCTGTGGGACTTAGTTCTTCCAAGAAGTGATACTGATGAGTGTGGTGATGAGCGCTAGACTATTTCTGCCCCTCATGAGGTACTTTGCATGCTGTCTTCCTGCCCCATTTCTTGTTTCTAAGATTGAGTATATATGAGAAGGCAGTACATCATGTCTGGAGCTCTGAGTAGACTTCACTGCTTAGTTGTTTGTGAGATTTTTATTCTTTCCTAATTTTTTTATGCAAGGAGTATTAGTGGATGAAATATCTCCTTGGGTTTAAAATTCATTTCTTAGAAGGAAAAGCTTGACAGTTTTAGGCCATTGCTGACTGGTCTGTGCTTCACCTTTGCCAGCTTGCTACCTCATCATTTTGAGTAGAATGAAAAAGTCAAAATGTTTGTCCAGCACTATTTTAGCGTTTAATATTTCAACAAATCTAACAGTTTAGCAGATGCTCATAGTGAAAACATCACCGTGTCTGATTTTAGGAGTAATGAATGTCTTTGTTGTAACAGTAGCTAGGGATTAGACAAGTGCAACGCAGTCCTTTCTGCATAGCAGAAAGGCAGGAAAAGGGTATATTGCTTGGCAGTGTGAATGGAAGATGAATTTTAAATGCCTTTAAAGGAAGGCATTAATATATTGGCCAAAAAAAGGGAAGATTTTTTATGCCACTATTGTTAAGCAACCATTGTTACCCTGTATAAGCTCTTCTACTTTCTACATTACTTAAAAGAGATGAATCCCATTTTCTTCTGACACTTGTATAATTAGAGATAAACCACCATCACCAAAGATCTGGCTTTCATGTTCTCAACAGATTGTGAAGGGGGGAAAAAATCTGAGGTTAGAATAATGAAGTGAACAGATGAACAAAATCTCTTCTACAGTTACAGAAAAGGACTAGTGTCAGTGAAGTGAAGTCAGTGCCTTGCAGTTTCACCCTTTTCCTTCCTAAAGCTGCATATTTTGACTCTCTGTGTTCGCGCTGGTGCCTGTTGGATACTATGGTGAGCTTGTTCAGGGAATTAGCCTAGGCAAAGTCTAATCAGTAGTTTACTGACTTAGATTTCTGCCCTGCTAGCTTCCAAATTAGTTCACGGAGCTTTGGGGAAAGTATTAAAGATAGGGCAAGAACATCTGGTTGAGGAGGAGAGGAAAGAAGTTACATTGCTGTAACACCAGTAACTTAGATCAGCTTAAGTTGTCATGGAGCTATGAGTACAAGTAATGTCTGTAAATCTTATGGGACAAATATGGATATTAAATGCAAACTCAACTAAATCTGTTCAAATGGAAGCAAGAGCTATTTTCACTCCAGTTCACAAAAAAAACCCCTATTCTGTCCTTTATAAAAGTTAAAAGCAATGGTGTTGGTTTGTTAATTTCTTCTGTAAGAAGTGGTAGCATGTTTTTAAAAAACTTTCTGCCATGATTTTGAAAAATAAAATGTTTCTGTGAAGCAGACGTTATTCCAAGATTAATTTAAAAAGTAATTTTCCCTTTTCTTTGACTAGGACTCAATTACAGAAGAAACTGTGGAGCTTTTAGAGCCTTATTTGGATATGGAGGATTATAATTTTGAGACTGCTAAAAAAGTCTGTGGAAATGTAGCAGGTCTTTGCTCATGGACACAAGCAATGGCTTACTTCTATGGTATTAATAAAGAAGTTCTTCCTCTTAAGGTATTTCATATTACCATTTTTCTGAAGGATGACTATAGTTGAGTGGAAAAAGCATTGTGTTATTTTGGCTAAAAAAGGTAATGAGTTACAAGAGATTCTTGTTTCTTCGCATCCTGTTGTGAAGTCAAGCACACAGAGGTTAAATATGTCCTGGCAATTTTTTCCCCTTACACTGCTGCCCTGTAGTACAGTTGTTAATTGTGTGAACAAAATCAGTTTTTGATGGGAGCCTAAGTACACAGGTCCTTTACAGAGCCTGACTATCTGCAAATGGGAGATACCAGTACTGTCTCTGTTCTTGGACTCTGTGCCAGGCGCTACTGTTTCAAGAAAACGTCTCTTCAGTCTTAATGATGAAGGAACATACTCATTGTGGTCTTGGTAGGATCTGGGAGAGGAGAGACTGTTCTTGGGGCAGAAATAATCTTTAATAATTTTAGCTGGAATTCAGCTCTCTCAGAAAACTTTGGAGTGTCAAACTGCTACATATGATTGTATATATAATAAAGTAAGTAGTTACCTGGCATAGAATTCTGTTGTAACATTGAACCACAGTAGAAGGGATCAGCTACCATTGTCTGCATTCCTACAGATAGCTTTATTGTCTTGGAAATGTTTCATTTATGAGCATATTGAAAAAAAAAAAAGGAGTTTGAATATTTAAATAGCGATTTATAACCATTGCTTCTGCAAGGGATTTTATGGCTCTTTTCTGAAGAAATACATTCAATCAGTTATCCTTCCACTGTACTTACATTCAGTCTCCTATTAAATAAGCCACTGTGTCAATGGCATATTCAAAATTCTTGGCATACCTAGACAGATATAACTTTAATTTGTTGAAAGCATGAGATTTTTATTCAAGAAACTGATAGAGAAAACCATATTTCTGTGATATATAAGTAGTAATTTCCTTTTCAAATAATAGGGTGTTCAGTAATGAAAACAAAATTTGAAATGTGGCTATTGAAAGGTATAAAAGAGAGCAAGACCGAGGGGAAATAGTGGCTTTATATGCAGATGCAACTCTAAAAGCTGCAGAAGTGCTCTTGCAATTTTTATTTAAATATATATAGCTTAAGATTATGTATAAATTTAACTTTGCATTCAAGCATTTGCATTCCTGTCACACTGCAGCTGATAAAAACTAGAACATGTATTTCTCAGCAAAGTGGTGCCTATTGTCAGGTATAGCAACCATCACAAATATTTTAAAGCCAGATACAACAAGGGGAGGAAGTGTTTGAAGTATGCAGGAAATATTGCATGAAGCACTGGCATGATGCTAAGAAAATAATTGGAAATAATGTACAATTAAACTGTGTAAAGTACTAGCACAGGCTAAATCATCCAGTGCTAAAAGCAGGTTTGCTGAATGAATTCATCAAGCTGTTTTATCCTAGCTGCTGTTCTAGGGGATAAATCCCCTTCAGTACCTACAAAAGCCATCCAATATATTTTTAAATTGCATCTTAATTGAGACTCAGTGCCTCATTTATTTTAAATGGGACAGCTTGAGAAAAACTAATTAATAGTGACTTATATTATGGTAAATATAGTGTGCAAAAATTAACTAATTCCTAGAAATGAATACTTACATTCTTTAGATATGGGATCTGCAGCATAAGGGTCATTAGTTAGAATCAAATATAGAAAGTCTAAACAAATATTTCTTGCACAGCAAATACAGTGCTGTGCAGCTGCTTATCGAACAGTAGTCACCATGTGTGCTACTTTCCTATAAATCTTCTGCACCTCGCTAACGATTCCTCTCCAGTTGTTACCTAGTAAACAAGCCTTCTGGATTAACCTGGTCATTCTGAACCTGCTATTTACCCATTAGTTGAAGAATATAGCAATGCAATGAAGAAGCCCTGGCTTTTGCTGTGATTCTGTTAGCATCCAATTAAAATAGCATGTATAGGGTTATAATTTCCCTTAGAGATGTCTCCAGTGATTTTAATGAAATTCTCTTTAGGCTGTTGCGATGATCAAGGGAAGCTTGTCTTCTGCTTATAAATTCTGTTTTATATTGAGCATTCTCCCCACTAAACTCAGTTTTAAATATAAGATCTTATTGCCTTTTCTGCTTTCACTTGTCTCCATGCTGAACTGAAAACCACAGCAGGCAATAAGAGGAAATATTACACTTGAGGAAAAGGTAACAGTCAAAGAGTGTCAAAATTTAATGGTCATCCGTTTAAATAAGTGTGGCCTTGTCAAGGTGATGATGTCAGGAAAATAAGCATTTGAGTCTGAATTCAAGGCCCATGATAAGTGGAAGGAAAGAATACACATCTGGGGGATGAAGGGGAGGATTAGATCACCTGACAAAACAGGTTGAAGTCAGGATGCATAACTGAATGAAAAAATAAAGAATCTTTCAGTATCTAGTAGAGGCTGCAAAAGGCAGATAGGAGGCATGATCTCTGTGTCTTTTGATTGTTTTAATCTGAAGAAATGGCCAGTGACAGCAAATAAAGAGGCCAAGATTTTATTAATGTCACTCTGCATGGATCCATTTACATTTGTACATATGTGTAGGTGTATACTTATATATATGTGTATAATGTTTTAGATTGGTGGAAAAACATTGGTTTTGTAATGTCTGCAAAACCTGTGTATATATTTGCCTTTCTTATAATGTTTCCTTAAATAATGATGAATCCCAACTTATCCTGATATTGAGGCTCTGAGAAAGATAATAAAATACCAGTGGGGTGTCTCTGTGAAAAATCTGCAGTGATATGGGTCAGGAGCAGCTTGAGATTGCATTTCCATGAAGAGCTGTCAGTCAGATGCCATGTGCCCATGACAGGACTGAAGCAACGGGCAAAGGTGGTTACCCGGTACGCTCCATGTCTCGCGAGCAGAGTGACAGTGTCCAAGCGCAAGAAGCTGTCTGGCATGGTCCAGCAGTAGTGAGTGCTCAATGGACTGTAAGAACAGTGATCTTGGAAAGCTAAAATTCCTGAAATGAGAGATGCTAGGAAAGTTCCAAATCTTCCTTACCTGTAGTCAACTATAAAGTTTCAGATGCTTTTTTTTTCTTATGTGCTCTCCTACTTCTAGTAACATTTCCTGAATTTACCGAGCAATGGCTGCTCTTCAGAGTGATCTGGGGTTGGTCTGGGCATTCCATTCAAGAGTGGGAATAGCATTAAATTGTGTGAGATTTTTATTGGAGAAGGCATTTTTATTTAAATGCCTTCTTGGATCAGGGCCAGATATACTCAATGCTTTGCAAAATTGAGTTCGCAATGAATCAATGAGAAATTTATGGCTATGTCAATACTAATAAATTAAACAGTACTAAGGCTTTTTTTTAGACATTGGAAAGTGATCATCTGCACTATTAAATTCTTAGAATGATCCCTAGTGTAAATTTGGTCTTGGCTAAGCAGCATTTTCTCAGCAGTCTCTGGGCACCTTTCAGGAACTAGTTTGATCCAATGGCCGTTTCTGTGAGACTGTTTGCATGCAGCCATACTGTTTTAGAGGCTAGGAAAGCTTAGTAAAAGGTAGCTCTCCTGAGTGCCAGGGAAATGTCCTGGGCATGTTTTATTTAACACTATAGCTGTGGAATGTAATTATGTGTTTATTTGTGCTGGTTTTATGTGAAATGCGGAAAGGTTGAAAGGGGCAGGCTCATCTCACCACCTTTCTGAGTCCTCTCTGAGGGTAACTCAGAAGATGGCAAAATAGCTGCTTAACAATTTAGAGCGTAGCCCTTGCTGGCACAGGTACTTTGTCCATATTGCTCCATGCAGATAACATGTAGAAGCAGTGGCTAGGGCAAATATTGAGAAGATTGTCTATATCGTTCCCTACAATGCCAATGGCAAGACAAGGCTGAAGCTGCTGCTGTCATGCAAGCCAAGGTATGTTCTAGCGTGGTCCCCCTCCCAGGAGTGCAGATAAGAATGTGGATCTCATATCTTGAATCCTCATGTTTCATTCACATAAAATCGATTTACTCAGACTCTCACACTGCATCCAACTGGAGAAAACTGTGAATCCTTGCTTGGCTGCATGACTCAGAGCGATGAAATGAAGGGTGTGAAGCTTGTTCACATAGTAGTGCCACTAAAATTAGAAAGGCCACAGTGGTTCTTTGTGGTTGAGAGACACATTTCCTTCCTGCCTGTAGTTGGCTGGAAATCTTTGAAGCTGCCTGCAACAATAATAGCCTTCTTGTACAGAAGATTCTCCTTGGCAGCAGAACTTGCCTCCTGCTTTCATGGCAACGCTCTACAGAGGAAGCTGCCAGCCAACCTGCCAATGATGCCAATACGAAAAACCGTGTTTGTACCCATATAGTTTTGAAAAATGGGCTTAGAAGTAAAGGCAGGGAGAGAGCAAGTGTTGATGATTTCATAGGGTAATCTGAAACAAATGGTCTTTCTGCCTTTGCGAATCATGTAATTGGTCATTCCGTTACGTTAGCAGTCATTGTTGTGCAGCCAGCCATTATTCATCTCATATGATTAATCAGCCTACAAATGAAACTAATACCAAAATGTATTACAATTTTGTTATGATTATGCTAAAATTGGCTGAAACTTTGGTTAAATTGTCTATAAAATAATTTCTTATTACAAGTCATTTTCTAGAGATGCTGTGAAGTCCTGCATATATAATTTTGTGGTGGGTGTTTTTCATGTTAGAATACAATATACTTTTTCTTTGTACTCATCTGAAATGTTTTTTTCTTTGTACCTCCAGCTTCAAAGCTGGTAGCCTCTTAAGAGCTTTTAAGAACTGGGAAGTCTGTTTTATCAGTCTTTTGCACCTTTGTGGTTAGTTTATTGCTTCACAGAAGTCTGTTTTTCATACTTACAAGGCATCATTGCTCATATGTGTTGGGAATTCACATGGCCATCCTTTTCCACTGAGGTTCACATCCGACTGTGATAAATGTCAAGGTGAAATATAAATCCACACAGCCAGCTGTAAGTTCTTCATTGTTCCAGCTGTTCTGCCTAGGCTGCTCTTCCCAGCTCTCCAAGGATCCTGTTGCCTATGTAACCTCACTATTTGTCAGCTGGGGGTGGAAAAATATGTCATAGCTTTGTTTTACTCCCATTTTTAGCCCTCGCAGAACTTAAGGATAAGAGTATGCTCTGTATATGGGACAGGCTGGACAGGGATGAGGTAGGACAGAGAGGCCTGGTGCAGGGCTTTTCCTGGATCTCAGTAAGAAAGGCCTGACAGCAGATGGCTTAATAAAGTACTGCTTTCATAAGACATAATAATAGGAGGTGTTTATAATAGCCTGAATGACCAAAAGAGAGAATTTTCGCTCCATGGGCAGGATCTGCCCTGCACAGCATGCCTTAGGAAGATCTATCCGGGCTCTGTCTGATGCTCCATGAGCATGGGGTGTCCAGCATCTAAAGGGATGTAAAATTTACTCATTCTCAATATTCCTTTTCTTATTATGGATCTTTTTAGAACAGTTATCTGTCCTGGGTTCGGCAGTAGCAGTCATTTTTCTCCTTCTTGGTAGCCGGTGTGGAGCTGTGTTGTTTTTTTTTTTCCTTTGGACTTTCGGCTTGTGAGCAGTGCTGATAACACCAATGTTTTAGTTACTGCTTAGT
>JAOEHY010043992.1:12719-38846 GCA_025447955.1 Psilopsiagon aurifrons | reverse complement strand
GAGGACACCAGAACTGCACACAATACTCCAAGTGAGGTCTCATGAGAGCAGAGTAGAGGGGCAGGATCACCTCCTTCAACCTAATTCCATGATTATTGCCCAGTTCACCTCCTCAGGTTTGACTGGCTACCAGACACACAGCATCATTTTTGATCCAGAATAGGACAGGTAACTCTCATCATTACACAGTCTGTATTGCCCACTAAAACCTAACTTGGAATGACAGTATGTGAGGTGACTTTGACAGAAAGAAAAAAGTGCTCTGAGGTATCTGCCTTACATCTGTTCTGATTCAGAGGTATCCAATATCTCAGGTATCAGCTCCATCTGTTCAGATTCAGAGCTAGCCAATATCCAACTAAACTTATGTGGCAGCACAAGCTTCCTTGTCTTCGCCAGCAGCACAAACCTGCTGCCTCTCTTGCAAGAATCTGTTTGATGGCTCCACGGCTGCTTGGTGCCACTCATTTTTCCAGCAACAACACAACAAACCCCTCAGCTTCATAAAGCAGCTTCCTAAAACCTCAGTTATTGTAACCTGTTCCTGCCTCTCCCAGCCTCATGACCTAGAACAGCCAGTCCATCTTCAAGAGATTAAGCTCTTTTTATTTATAAGGCACACAGGGTAACATTCAGGTTAGGAACATCAGAAGAACAAATGGTCTCTTAAAAAGGCTTTGAACTTTATTTCTTCTTCAAAGAAGTTTGGCTTTTGGAGGAAGTGGTTTAATAACTAAACTTGCCAGCACAGGCCGGAAATAGTATTTCCTATGTACATCCTGGCACCAAAACTAGTCTGCAGTAGGAAGAGTCTCTGATTTCCTTTAAAAAGTGCTGCAGGCTGGGAAGGCAAAAGAGTGCCTTGGAAAGGAGTTCACCCGTTTGAGTATTCAATTGCTGATTCACTGAAAGAGTTCAGGCCCACTCTGTGGTAAAAATCAAAAGGACGAGAGCCTTTACCAGTCATAGGTAAAGCATTAACAAGAACTCATGTTTGTTATTATCAGAATTTCCTCCTCTTTGCAGGCTAATTCACAGACTGGCTAATGGGTTTCCATAAATACTAACAAGTGCTGCCTTAAGGCTTTGTTGTGCTGTACAACATTAAGCAGCAACAATAGGGAACAGCTGCTCCCGAGTAACTGTACAGTTAATTACATTATATACCTACAGTATGTTTCTGCACCATACATTGAGAGAGCTATTGCTCATGGATCATCCATGCAACGATGGAAGATATTAGGGACATTCCAAAACAAATGAGAACGAGATTCAGATGCTCACACTGCCGTTGCTGAGGGGGACATGAAATGCAAAACAAATTAATGTTACAGCACTAATATTATCATTGAAAGAGAGTAAGTTTTCATGCATTTGTGTGCCTATCTTTAATGTAGGTATTAGATGGTCTAACATCTGGTTTGTCAAAGAACTTTGTCAGGAATTTCACAGATGTGTAATACTTTTATTTTTACAATCTGGAATAATCACAGTCAGGCATACAAAGAAATAGCTTTTATAATGGCGTTCCTCACTCAAATACATCTCCATCTCTAAGATATGCACATGAAACATTTAAATTAAGAAATAAGTCTAGGATGATAAAACCTATACTTATAAGTGGTTTATATTACAATTTATAACGGGCACATTTGCTCAGATCATGGCTTTCTTTAATAACTTTTCAATTCTTAGGCCCAGCTGGAAGCCTAAAAATAAGCAATAGAAAATTGGCATGTTTTGTTCCTGGTAATTGAAAGAGTACCATGATAATTTTACCAGGACCAAGTTAAAGCAGCTCTGCAGGTCCCCAGAAGAAAAAATGTACTGCATTTATAATGTATGTGTTGGCAACAAATGCAGCCATTTAATGAGGTATTTCAAGTGGAGACTTCATCTGACATCTCTCCTATTCTTGAGCTTGATGAAGAGCACCAAGATCTCTCCCAAACATGCTCGCTTCTCAGCCTATTCCCTGACTGCCCAGGTTTTGTTACCATCCGTCCACCAGAACATCTTTGAAAACACTTGAATCAGAGGCACCCAAAAGCAAAGATGAGAGCAACGATTGACTGGAGAAGGAATAATGGCAGCACCTGCCACAAAGCTAGGTCTATCCAGAATTCTTTTCTAGCCCAGCATTTTAGTGGCTTACTGTGCAAAGTTAGGAAAGTAATTTCTCCTCCATGTGCCTCAGTTTCTATACGTCTACTGTGATGCTTCTAACATTGGCCTTCAAAAAACCTTTATACAGAGATGCTTTGTAATCTCTGGATAAGAGCTAGTTGCCATAATGTTGAGTTTTTAACATACAATGACACTATATTTCAGGAAAATAAAGAAATATAAAATTAAAAGTCCACAGTCCATTTAAATTGATGAGATAAAAGTAACTACTCATACGTCACCCCTCTGAAACCTGAACTCTGAAATAATTGCCTTGCCATCAATCACTGAAGTTAATTTCAAACAGTTGTCTTTGCTCTCAGAATTGGTTACAATAAAATAAAAGCATCAATATTTATGGATTGATCCTATGAGATGACACTAGCCAAAGCAAACATTCTCTAGTTGGTGGACAGTGATCAGAACCAAACTTTAAGAAATATTTAGATATTACAGACATAAAAAATCATAGCTCCCTTACTCATGTTGTGAAAATATTGCCTCAGCCTCCTAGAGGCTGGGCCAAGTCAGTCACATCCAGGTATGCTACAGGAATGGCATCAAGTGCAGCAACGTTAGACACTACTCAGGGAGAAACTGTTGTAAATAAGACACAATTTAAAATTCCTTAAATTACAAAGTACCCTTTTGAGTAAAACATGACATTTCTTCCAGGGTTAGGGCGCCTGGCCCTAGACACTACACACCAAGCATAGGGGTGAGAAAAAACTCCATTAGCAGAAGCTTGTCATTATGGTTACACTTCAGGTCCTACTAAGCCACACCATGCTGACAGACCTTGGGAGAGATGAATCAGCTGCTGTTCATGTTTGCAGCACTAGCTGAAGTTCATGAACTTTCCCCGACCCCTCTTCTAATTCAAGACTTTGTGGTTTTTCAATGATTTTAAATTTTAGCTTGCATGTGTATATATACTTGTGTGTGCTTACATAGACATATATATATAACCTCTACTGCGCTAAAATGAGGTTCTCTGCAGCTAAAAGGACCAAGGGACAAAAGTAGTTCTCATTTTAGTTTTTGGTAAGGGACAAAAAGCCATCCTTTTCCTGCTCAGAGTTACTATAAGAAGGTTCATGTTAACATGACAGATGAAGAGGTGCCACTGTCTTAGGGTATGTCTGCATTGCTCAACTCTTGCTGTAAACCCATGGATGCTGGTTGCTGCAATCCCCAATGAAAAGCTAGCACAAGTACCCCTGCAATGCTCTGTATTTGCTGCTTATGGTTTGCGCCCAGTAAGCATCCTACCCACCTGCTGCATCCTTGGCTGTAGATGAGGCATGGTAAGAGTGGGGAGAAATCCTCCTGGTAGGATTAAATCTCTCTGTCTCAGCTGGATTCCCCTTTGCTTGGGAAACTCAAATTTTCTCTTTCCACAAGATCAGTACTGCACATACGGTGGCAGAAAGGAGAGCCTCCACTCAGCACTCATGCTGAAATCCTAATCCAGAGTTTTTCTTGGGATACCATTGACATCCACTCTGAGATAAACAGACACAAGAGTTATAAGCCCTGTGCACGTATCTAGAGAGGAACAGAGACATACTAAATGGAAAACCTATGCAGAGAAATTTGAACCTCTCCTGCAATCAAATGAGGAACAAGACTCCCAAGATTAGCTGCATGCCAGCAGCCTTTGTTTTCACTTTCTGATAAGTAGCAGCTGGAACTACAACAGAAATCTCCCTTTCTCTCTGCACCTTGGCTGATGGTCAAACAGAGTATAAAGAACCAGAAATATCCATGAGCCTAGTCAGATATGGAGTGAAGCAAGGTGGGTTGTTTTCCTGCTTCCCAGAGATAATCTGAGGAACTGACGAATGACACATGAAACAGTGAATTTGAAAACTAAGTCAGAGCAGATAAAATGGCTATATTTTCCTCATCATCTTCCTACAAGAGCAGCCGAGCACCCTCAGACATTTACTCTGATGCTTGCACATGTTGGTAAATAGAGAAGTACAAAACACACAGATAAGTTTCATCATCTGCACTGTACAGCATCACCATTTGAAGAACACTAACTGTAAAAGTTTTCAGACAGAGTTTGGTGACTAAACCTCCTTGATACACAACAAGTAATTGTTACAACTTTGTATGTCCTCTGAGCTTCCACATATTGTCATGCAACCAAGTCAGGAATTCTTACTGTTGCACCTTATTATCTGCTCAGGGTTGAATTTGAAATATACTTAATTTCATTTATTAGTCTCAGGTCCTCCAGTTCAAAGATGGATCACGCCATCGTTCTCCCAAAGCAGGCTGGACCTACTTAAGCTCTAGGTACATCCCTCTTTGCAGGTCAAACGTCATACCATACACTATTAGCATGCTAGACTTGTTGCCTGAGGGTATTGTAGGGGCTAAGAGTATTAGCAAGTTCAAAGTAGAATTGGACAAATCCATGCAGGGTAAAGGTCCATCAGTGGATGATCACTAAGCACTATTATCTGAAACCCGCAGAACATGTTGGGAGAAGCACTGCTATGTACATGCCCTACACCTTTGCCTCTTCCTGCGAACTGACTATACAGTCAAAAAAAGGGTGCTGCTTTGGACAGTCTGGCAGTTCTTACAGTAAACAGAAACAAGAATATGACCATACACTGTGAACCAGAAGTCAGCATTGACAGCAATCAAGGGAAAGAAGAAACAAAGTTTCTTTTCAGAGTAAAACTTAATTACTGAAGACAAAACACTAACTACAAAAGCCTCCAGTCACTCCCCTTCTTTATTCCCTTTGGTCCTTACTCCAAAGAGACACAGGATGGACCTATTTTTCATTCCACAGCTAATGACACTTGCCACTCTGCTCAGGTGTCAGCCACAGGACAGCCTTGATGGGTTTGACTTTCAAGTAAGCCACACTGAACCCTCACCTCCTTCAAAGCACCTGAAGTTGACCTCTGAAAATCACATACCACCCTGGCCCTCAGTCTACCACTACTTCTATTCTCAGACTTTCAAAGTTCAGCCTAGCTTCAGAGCAAACAATAGTCTCACAGAACGAAACTGTTCCTGGTCTCTTTTCCGATGACTTCTTATAATATAGTTGTTTCCTTCACCTGTTAGCATAGGCATTTAAAAGTGCTTAATTTTGTGAAGATGTTTTCTTTAGCGGATGGAAAATGTTCTTTGGAAGTATTACTGCTTGGAAACATTTTCAAAAGATACAGAGTATTTCAAGAGTGATTCTATACCAACACAACACTTTCATTTAAAGTAGAAAAACAACAAAGTGGCTTAGTGTTTGTTTGTGCCTTAGTTATAGGCAGCATTTTCATGGAAAAAAATAAAAATCCTGCCCAGGTAGTTAAATAAATATGCAAAAAATATGACTCAGTTCTGGCTAAATTCAGAGTAAGACAGTCAAAGGTTCATGTGCTTCCTCTCAGTGCCTAAGTCTATGTTGTGGTGCTATTAAAGGAACTTGAAGGCTACTAAATCTGGGGAATCAAACTGATCCCCTAATGATGGGGGCCTGAAGCTGTATCAGTTACACCTGTTCATTAGGCAGAGAAGAAAAAAAAAAAAATTCTACTTTAATTTGGTTAAAAATGAAGCATTTGCAGAAAATATAATCATTTTGGATATAACAAATTTTTTTGTACCAGTTAAAATACTTTAGGGAGCAATAATCATAAGGAAAATATGCTATTAAATTATGCCATTTTGATGAAGTCAAAATATTTCATTTGGAAGGCAGGGAATGGTGGTCAGCTTTCCTTCTATCTGAAAATGTTCACTAAACCCAACGTAATTCAAGAAATGCTTCAGATGGCCCCAAAAAAATTATTTCAGGAAAGGGGTGAGGAAGTACCAATCAAAATATTTAGTCCAATTCTATATGCTTTTAAGATAAGACTTTCTGATAATTTTTTATCCATATTTCATACTTTCTATTGCTCTTTAAATCATGCAACTTGAATGCCTGGCTTGTATTCTTCTCCAGCTAGTTATGATGCAAAATTAGACATATTCTTTTGAATACATCCCATGAGGGGTTCTGGGTGGATCTTGCCACTGGATGCTACAAAATATGCCCAAATCAAGAGCTTTCTGTGTTAAGCAATTCAAATCTCAGGAGACCATCCAGCCAATTTACCAAGTATAAATATAGTCCCTCTGCCATCCACAGTGAGCACAGTGAATTCCATGCTGAATCCCAAGGGAACTGAAAGAAATATTTTAATGTTCAGCAGTAGTCTTTAATTTTGCATTCAAATTATGTCACTGACCACTTTCCTCTTTCCTCTTGAGGCAAACGTCTTCCTCAAAGGCATTTTTTAGGATGGATACCTCACAGTCCTTTTCCTAAACACACTGGCTGACCCTACCGCAGCCTCATCTGCTGGTTTAATACCAGCTAGTGGATTCCCTCCTAACATACAACCGGTAATAGGAACAGCAAAATACTTATGGATAGGGTGAATCCCTAAGGGAAGTAGGGCTTTATGCCTACAGTTAAGGTTACTCAGTGTTTCCCAGTATAAGATCTTATTTCCAGTTCTTTGCAGGTTTGCTAAATAAACTGTCCTGTAGTCTTCCATAACAAGGCTCTGCCTCAGGCTGTGTGTTTCAGAGAACTGCTTGTGTTACTATTAAGGCAATAATCCATATTGCAGCATGATTAGTAGTCAAAATGGTTGACAAAATCTGTAATTATTAAAAGGAAAGTTTCTTGTGCTGACATATCAAAACAGGTTTCTCAGGCCGCAATAGGGAGCAATCGCAATAAAGGATTCTCCTCACCGTTAGCTGCAAGGAAAGTGAGTAGGAGTTTAGCCTGAATAAAACATACTGTGGAAGGAAGAAATATTAGAATCAAATGCTCATATAAAAGCTTTGCTGCAACATCAATAATCTTCAAAGTACTTAACTGGGGAGGTATGCATTGCGATGCCTCTTTGAAAGATGGGAAGAAGGAGGCACAGAGCAGCAGTGTGGCTCCTTGCAGGCTGGTGGAAGGCAGCAGTGGAAGCCTCAGAGAGTACCTTGGAAATGGAAAAAGGTGCCTGGAAGGAGATGCTAAGATCCTCCCTGCATCTGAGAAGGTTTATTTTACTACCACTTCAGGCAGAAATAAGTTGTGCAGTGTCTCTCTAGAACTGAAACTCCTTTCTTTGGGAGGGAATAGAAATTTCCTCAAGAGGAACAGCAACAGTTGTTACCTCTGGGTTGTACAATTTTCATACAGCAAGCAGCTAAATTGAAGTATGAGAATCAAAAGCTCTGATACTGAACAAATGTCTATTGCACTACAAAAATGACACCGAAATAGTAGCATAATTGAGAGCACATCACCATGAAACCAGAGCCTCTTGCTAGGAAGGATTTAAGTAAGAACTCTACAGGCCTTTCACTGTGGTAATACCCATGCTTGGATCAGACCTCCGGAGGGGGAGAGGCGAGTGTCTGAAGGGTTGGGATGTGAGTGAAAGCTGTGAGAGTTCCTGGAGCGCAGGCTGGATGCAGTACACACCAGTAACAAGGGTGGCCTCTTCTGCAGCCTGGTGCAAAGCTGAGGTGGAGGTAGCTGTACATTAATTTAGGAAAGCAAGCAGAGCCACAGGCGGGGCTGAGCTGGGTTGGCACACAGAGCTATTTCCGAGCAGACGGTCACTTCCTCCTCCTGCCTGAAATGAGCATCATCCCACACAAAGTTTCCAAGCCCTTCATTAGTGGTTGTGTTAGTGTATAATAGCTATAATGAGAAGGCCATAAAAGTCCAAAGTTAGATGAGGGTCCTTAACTGTTTTAAATATGGCTCTCTTTACAGATTTTTATTTAAACTTTATTGACTGACACATAAGATCAAGCAACAAGAAACAACATTTGTATTACAGCTGTATTATTTAATTCCCATTAGCTGAAAATGCCAGACTACTGACCAGTAGCTCAGGAAAATAGGTGGTGACAGGTGAAAGAAAAATACCTTTCCTGTATCTCCTCAAGCCACTTTAAAGCCCGAGGCTCTGCAATGTCATGTACACTCAGTGAAACCCAGAGTCAGGCCACACTATTAAGGCAATTGTTATCCATTCAGAAAAAAATGGACCTTACTACTTTTAAAGACATGTTGCTCTTTCTGGCCATAATTCCTACTGTCTTATTAAACCATGATAGAACTGATCCCTTTAGACTTGCTGTTAACTTATTTAGTCCTGCTTTTGAAGGTGCACTTAATACCACCTTGTATACTGGGGGATCTAGGTGCTTGAAAGCCATAATTTACGGTCTGGTTTAATTAAAGCAATGATTTTATTGGAGAGCCTAAAACGTTTGGAGTAATAACCACAGTCCAAACTTGATTATCCTGTTTAATTCTGAATCAAGCACAAAAGGAGGAGTGCATATATCTTTTCAGTGCAAACTGAAGTGCTTTAAAGGAACTGCTTTCATCTGTAATGGGTGTACTATCACTTATCAGTTTATTTTGAAATTTTCTGGTAGTCCATGTAACACAGCAAATGTGGAGTAACAAGAGAGACTCAATGCTTTCCATCATGTATGACACTTTCTTACAGTTTTCAAGACAAGTCCAAGAAGTAAACTTAGACCGAAAATTCATATCAATGGCTTTTGGAAAAACAATTTTTCTTTCAGTGTCAATTAAAGTTAACAAAGTGGGATTTCAATCAGGTTACTTCAGTAAAAGCTCACAAGAAGGGGTAAAGAGATGATAAATGAATACACACAACTATCACTTTCTTAGAGAAACAAACTATATGGTCAAAGAAAGTAGTATATGAATTTTTAAAGATGAGTTTTAATCATCAAGCTCCTTCACCTTTAGTAATTTTCTTATTTGGTCATTCAAAACTTACAGAAGTTTTACAAAAAAAAAAAAAAAAAGGAAAAAAGAAAGAAATTAAGCCCCTTTAGGATCTGCAATACTAACTTCTGTAGATTTTTCAGTCCAGAACTTTGTGCCAAAAATAGTCCTATTGATTACAGGGAATTAAAATTATATCTTAACTTAGAAGCAGTAGGCTCTAGCCTTGAGCAAAATCACATTAAAACCTCAGAATATAAATTAGAAAAAGCACCAAATGAACTGAATATTCATGTGCTATCTCAGAATAAAAGAAATGTTGGGTAGAAGAGACCTTTGGAGGTCTCAGGTCCAACCTACCACTCCCAAGTGTGACCATTGCCAGTATCAGAACAGGTTGACTATGGGTTTGTGTTCTCCTCCATGTCACTCCTGAATTAGTATGGGATAAGGGGACAGAAAAGGTATAACTGGACTCACTATTGTAGGTGCAGCCTCATCAGCACACAGCAGAGGAGGGTAACAACTCTGTTTCAACTCTAGCATGGACAGAACATGGCTGTATCTTTTAAAAACAGAATGATTAACTGCTCTTACTCAGCTCTGGATTGAGCATGGTTTTAAAGACTCCTTCTACCACAGGAAAAGGCCTCTAGGAAGACCATATTTGTCCCATTTATGTGGGCATACTCAGATCCAAACACGCGAGTTTTTTTCTCCCATTGTAATTTTATAATAAGGCTCAATGATTGCAAGCAAATGTGATTTTCAATGACTTTAAACTTACAAAACTATGCAGCATCAGAAGCACAATTTGCTTTTACATATCCTTATCTCACTGAGTTCACCTAAAGAAAACCGAAGTACATTGCAAAATGGCCTTCCTCTGAAAAGGAGAAAGGGGCGGAGATGATTTTGTATGCACTTCTGGAGTGCAGTCATGCACACCTAACTAGTATAGGATCAGACACA
The DNA here is from genome assembly GCA_025447955.1 of Psilopsiagon aurifrons. Taxonomy (NCBI): domain Eukaryota; kingdom Metazoa; phylum Chordata; class Aves; order Psittaciformes; family Psittacidae; genus Psilopsiagon; species Psilopsiagon aurifrons. Next base: position 28,909 of record JAOEHY010043992.1, on the reverse strand, counting down.
CAAATCTAAAAGTCTTCACACAGTCATGTATTTGTAAGTCTTCTGATGTGCAAAAATTAAAAAGAATACATGGTTAGGGCACTGAACTTAACTGAGTCTCTCCTTTGCGCCAGAAATTCCCAAGGAGTACTTATTTGAGTAAATATTTGCTGAGGATAAAGAGGTTTCTCAATGAGGGATGCTTTAGAACTTAAAATAAACATCCTATCACTATATATTTAGTGTCTATCTGTAGAATGGCAGGATCCTTGTGGTTAAAGCAGCAACTGGGGACTTAGGACTTGCATTCAATTCTTGGACTTGCCACAAATGAGCCTGGATGTCAGTGTTCCTGTAGCTCTGTTTTCCAGCCACACACAGAGAATTATGTTCATTTTCACCTCCTGTTTCATTTATAATCAAAAGCAATTAACAAACAACTTTTTCACATTATGATTAAAATAGGGCTGTCAGGGAAAGCAAAGCCATTCAGGCAACCAGAGGGCTTTCCCTTATCATATGCTGCCCCCATCAAAGTTATTCCTTACCTACATTTCTCCATCTGGGACAGTGGGTAGTTCTGGAGAATTGTGCCAAAGGATCTGGTATATTGATGGATTGAGATAGTATTCTGGTCTAGAGAGAGGCTCACAACTGTTTTAAGCTAACAGGACCAGGCACAAAGCAGTTCTAAATGTAGGATGGTTACACAGCTATGTAATCTGACCACAAGCAGCAGGAATATGTGCCACAATGGGCAGCCTCAATCAGAAATGGGAGAGGAAGAAGGGCTAAAACCTGGCTTGTCTTCCAGTAACTCTGTGATGCAATAAATCTGGTCCTCCAGCAGGACCTGCCTGGACACAACACCTCGCTGCTTTAAATAAACTGCTTCTGAGCTGTTTATTCAGTCAACCACAACTTGTAGACAACAGTGTCAAGTGTACAAGATCTCTTCATCTGGACTTCATTTGAGACTTGCCTTCCTTTCCTTTTCTTTTCCTCTTCCTTTCCTTCCAGCTCAGCTCCTCTCTATTTCTTTACATTTATCTCTCCTTATCTCTTAAGTCAAACTTTCTATCTTCTTGCGAAACAGGAACTTCCTATGACAGGTCTATCTCATTCCTCACTTTGCTTGCCAATTTTATTTCTCCTCATTAGCTTGCTTCTATGCTCTCCTTCAAAATGTAACTCCTGTTTCACAGCCTTCTCGTAAAGCCTGACAAATAGGCACATCACAGTAAAAAAGCCAAAAGCGCGAACTGGTTTAGCTGACTGAGACTTGATGAAAACTTGATGTGACATACTGAACCTAAGACAATTATCCAGATAGCTGTCCACTCACACTATGGATTAAGCCATAAACTCATATTGGAGGTAGATTACTAACATGTCAAACAACAAACCCAACATTACTTTAATTTGTTTTGTTTATTCCCCTTGACCATAGAGAGGTGCTGAACAATAGCATTAGAATTCTGAATTCTTCTTTTAGATAATAATAAAGAACCCTTCTCTAAATGTGCAATTTGCATTGTTAAATCCAATGTGTTCCCTTGCATTATAAAAGTGCTAGCCATAATTTTTGTATGGTTTCCAAATAATAATTATAATAATACATCCTTCCCACAACATTTAGGGTTTGCGTTAAGAGCTAAGTGTCTCAAATTTCCTGGCATAATAATATATTAAAAGGAAACAACTGTAAAACATGTCCAAGTAAGGGGAAAAGAACTTTGGCTGCTGTACTACAAGAAAAACTGCTTTGGCTTGAAATGAACATACAGCACTTGTAGATATCAATGCAGCCTGTAGATGCAAATCTCAAATTCATATTAGGCTACAAGAATATTTAAAAACTTTAAATTCTATCCTGAGGCCTTATTTCACTTTTTAAGAAAGGAGAACCTGATTTATCAACATTAGGGAAAACAGCAACAATTCCAGGTATCTAACCTGTAAATCTTGGAGTAGGATTTCTGAATAAGAATATTAATAGTTACAAAATCAGAATACTGCATGTCTTTCTCGCAGGGTCAATGGGATTTGAATCAAACCCAAGAAAAGGAATCAAGGATGAAAAATGTGTGTTTGAAATAATGTACCTATGAATAAGTGTGATAGGAATTATTAGGAAAAGCTGTCCAGGTCTGGCTTCCAAACTTCAAGAACATGGAAATCCTCCAAAATGTACACAAATATGATCTACAGTTAATACTGTCATTAATGGATAACAGATCCTGGATTTCAGTGACATGGAGAACTGTCCAAATAATTCCCAGCTTTGGGAGACTGATGACTGAGGGAAGCTGCTCAACAATCCCTGAGCCCCAGAGTTCCCTCTAACAGTGCTGCAGTTCAGAGTGTCCCAAATTCTTAGAACTGACAGTGCCTTTGTGCTTTGTCGCAATCTAATAATTCAGATTCTTCCATAAACCCACTATTTCCAAATACTCAAAGTTGGTGCAGAGTTATTTACCACCACCAGCCCCTTGTCAGATTTCCAGGTGTTTCAGTTAGCTTCTGCAAGAAAAGCAGTGCTCTGAATTAAATTAATTCCTGAGGAAGCTAAAGTTGCATATGTCTCTATGGACAACAACTTGTTTCTTGGTGAAGAGGATGAGATTTTTGCACCAGTTTTCATAAAGCAGGCTAACACATGTTACCATTTATATTCATATTCTAATATTTGTGTATGTAAGCAGGTCCATCAAATCCATCATGGGATTATATAGATGGTTACAATTAAGCAATGCAGTATCTGAGTGCTCATAAGATTAGACCTAGAGATTTGAACCGTATAAAAAGCAAGTTCTGTCTAGAGCTACAATGAAAAATGAAGAGCTGAACACAGGAATAACACCATCAGTCTGACACGGAATGTTTTGCAAGCATGAGGACTAAAGCCACAAGATCCAAATTTGAGGGGCAAAAATTACAGATCAAAGTTCAAGAATTCATGAGCCGCAGGATGAATCAGAAAATGTTGCAGTGGCTGCAAATCCTTGAACATTTCAGGTTCCTGGTACAGATTTCTGAAAACAAAACCTCAATAGTTTCCCACTGCTCTCAGCACAACTAGTGCCTGATGTTTGCTTCACCCTTCACTGAATCTGGGAATGACAGGAAGAATGTTGACACTCTGTGCCACACATATGGGAAGAAACAGATTATCTCCAGCTGAAAGGTGTTTTATTTTATGTGAGAAAAGACAAAACTTCAAGCTCCACATCAAATAAATCATACAATAAGAACATTATTTTTAAAGGCAATGAGTATTTTGCATATTAATATTAAATGACATCTGAGAGCAAATATAGAAATGACAACATTCAGTATCTCACAGAGAGCTGACACAGACCAGAGGGCTTCTGGTAACCAAGCTGCCTTAAATCTGCAGCCTCAAAAAAAAAAAAAGAAAAAAGCTTCATAAAAATTTAATATTCATGCAATAGGGACTCTTTCATTGTTATGAAAACCTGTAAGGACCCACCATAAAATCTTGGGTGCTTCATTTACTCTCTTCCCCCAGCAGAAAAGGGGGGAAAAAAAATCAACCCAATTAAGAAAGAACCTGGCAAACATTTTCCTGGCAACATTTCAGGGGAGTTGCTATTTTGCATTTGGTAAGGATGCAGTCCTTACCAGTCAACACACAGACCCTTAGAAGGAAATGGAAGGGACATTAGTAATTCAAATAAGGGGCAAAAGAGACAGAATAAAATTAAAAAGCATGCAATTATTTTCTAGCAAGCCAGCAACAGCATATAATCTAGCAGGAAATGGGGAAGAGAGAGCTGATTTTTTTCTTTAAGATGTGGACAAAGCTTTTTTAAGAAGTCACAGAGCTAAAATAACCATATTGTTAGGCAGTGACTCATGGGAGCAAAGACAACAATGTTATCTAGGATCGTTATACTGGTGCCTTTTAATCATAATGTTGGTGCAGTTTTCCCTCACTCTGACCTAGTTTAAGTAGTTTAGAGAGCTTAATAGGCATTGCTGCTTACAGCACAGTTAGGAGGACCTCAATGTATACAAGAAGTTCTTTTGTGAATGAAAATTACTGATTCATGGCCCGTTACACTTCATGAATTCAGTGAAACAACAGTGAAGTTAACTCGTTGAAGTTTCACACAACTGAATCTGAATTTGTCCTCATTGCACTTGCAAAACCTTTGGGCTGGCAATGGGAGACAGCATGACCAGCTCGCACATCCTTGAACAGCCTCCCATATTGCAGCCTGCTCCCTACCAGCGGGCACAATCTGCCAAGAGCACAAACACAAGAGAATGTTCCTAATTTAAATACCATTAAGTCAAGAGGGATTATTATTTTTATTTGATTTTCACAAAAAGATATTAATGAAAACAATGCTTTTACAAAAGTTTTTCTGGAAAAGTTTTTGTGTTTTAACTGACAGGCTGAAAATCAAGAATTTTCAGTTCTTGGGGTTTTCAGCAAAATCAAAAAAGTTGCCAGTTACAACCACTGCCAGCAGAAACATCCTTTTGGCAAGAAATGATATCTTTGTTCATTTTCTTCTTGAAAAACATTGATCCGTTCCAGTGATTGATGTCAACTATAGGACACAACTCTATTTTCCATGGGATAACTGATGCATTTGCTCTTCGTGTTAACAAGATTAATGCCTGCTATCATCTGCCAGTTTACAGACTATCAAAATATAGCACCCAGTTTTGTGAATCTCCACCTCTGAAGTCACATATGTTACCCACAGAGACTGCTTGAACTTGAGCTCAACATAATTAAGCTGCTCAGTGTATTGCTGGGAACTCCACCGGTCATTGCTCTTTATTTGCAGGATGAATTTTTCTCCCACTGTAAGCCCAAGCAAATCTATCAGAATCATTAAGGGGCTTTGCTTGGATGCAGCCATAACAGCCCCACAAGGGAGATCCTGCCCTTCCTCTGCTGCTTAGGCTGGATCTGCTCCACAATCCCACAGAGACCAGCATAAAGGACAGTGATGAAAATGAACCATAAAAGGAACTCAAGGGGTCAAGTCCGTGCATGTATTTACCCTACCCGAGTTTCATCACTGCAGCAGGGAGCTGTAAGCCCTGCTCCAGGGATGGGGATGGAGAGGCAGGACCTAACATCTGTATTCTGAGTTAGCTTAACAAAATAAAGCTATCTTTCCAAATTTATAGACCAACAAACATAGTTCTTTAGACTGCATGTAACCAAGGCTTTTTTTTTTCTCTCATCTGTATCTCTGGCTCCTAAGAGGTATTCTCAATTATACAGAGAAAATAGACTTATTCATTTCTCCATGTGGCTCAGTCCTAGGCTATTATATGGAAAAATGTCCCAGCTGGGATTTGCAGAAGCAATGACTTAATCCTCCTCCCACTAAAACCACTGGTAAAAACACCCATGAATCTGCAGTTGGAAGAAAAGATGACAGTGCTAAAGACTTACTATTGACAAACATTCACATGAAGCAATCTTGTCAGCTCTTCTGAATATCGGGGAGATTCTCCTTTCTCCAGCTGAATAGAAGTTAAGCCATGACAAAAACTCTTTGTGAAGAGGGCTTTCTCCAGGCAAATTAAGGGAAAGGATTTTTGGGTAGCATACTGGAAAAAAACCTACAAACCCGTGCAGACCACCGGGCAGTTTGGAAGAGTAAAAGTTTACTTTGTAAAACCAAACTTTGCAACTTTCAGTTTGTTAACATGAGAGTATCCTCTAATTTTATCTACAGCTGCCACCTTCCTCAAGTTGCAATTGCCAAAAAAGGTCAAAATATCTTAACGTTACATTCCACCAAGTCATTAAATGGAACAGAAGTCCTATTACTGCAATTCGTAATTCATAGTTCAGAACTCAGATTTCATGAGACAACATCAGAAATGTCATTTTAACCACATTAATTCCTTCACAGTTAATGTGAGTGGGTGTTGGTGCAATCCAAGCTGAAAAAAGCCATCTAATTTCAGCAAGGATGCCACAAGCCAACTTGGCAACCCTCCACGTGGATCAGACAAATGTCTGCTCTGTTGAAGCTGAAGGCACAGTGATAATTATCATAGCTGATACTGCATCAGTGGGTACGACAGCATGTTTTGTAAATACAACCCAAACCAGGATTCTCTCGTTCACAAACAGGGATTTCGTATTACTGTGGGAACCCGCTATAAAACTTATGGACCTGAATGTGGCCCTTGATCCAAACTAGAGCGTGTTCCTCTGTAACTGAAAAGTCATTCAAAAGCTGCAGTACACATTTAGTGATCACACTTTTGGGGTGGACATTGGTAGAAGGTGGACAATAACATTGTACAAAAATTATATGGCAATTGCATCCACCAGAAGGGAGAAGCAGTCCGTATGACTACTCCTACTGACAATGTGCGACCATTCTCCATTTTGCTCAGTACTTTGCTAGTGGGGTCAGGTACCTCACCCAGAAAGAGTCAGGTCTTTCCAGAACACTTAATCATGCTCATATAAAGTTTCCTCAGGTATTTGGCCAGTAAGAAAAAACTTCAGGGATCCTCTCAAATTAAGAAATCAAGGAAAGAGAGGAAAGATATTCTCATTAATTTAATTAGACAGCAGAAGAAATGAAAATGGCTGAAATAGGTATGTATACTCCTGCTCAAACCTGCAGCCAACTATGCTAGATGCCCAAACTTTGATTTCTGCCCTGTCATAGTGACAGCTAGACCAGAAGTGTACAGCAGACAGCAGCAGTGTTGCAGAGGGTTTTGGCTTCCAGAGACCTTCTGCATTAGCACAAAGCACTGATTGTGCTGGCTCTGAAGCACTCGCAAGTGACTGAGCAGCCCTCCAAACCAATGGAAGGACTGGGCATGTCCTCCCTAAAAAAAACAATGGATAAAAAAGTAGCTTAAACCTTCTCATCTGTGGGACCTTAGCCTACAATAGATGGGTTTCACCAGAGCCAGTTCAGATTTACATACACACTGTGCCTTGCTTTCGTTTGAATGAGAATGCTACTCTACTACTATATTAAGTAATATTTATAAAGCGCTTGAAGGTTCCTTGTGAAAGGCAAGCCTGGCACTTAAGGCAACAAATATCACAAAATTTCTCTTCCAGTTAATAAATAATATCGAGCTGTTAAGAAAGACCCCCTATATACAGAATATTGGCTTGAATAATAATGTTTTTGAAAACCAAGTCCTCAACTATAAAAAACCAAGATCAATGGAAAATTTTCAGTTATTTCAAAACAATATAATGTGGAAATGCAACAGCTATCTCCTATGCTTAATTTTTCCCCTCTGTTTCATGCTGTCTCTCTAAAATGCTAACAATAACTTAAATCCACGTGTTTTCACTTTCCTTCAATTTCTTAAGATCACCACTAGACCACCTTTCTCCGTTATAGAAGTCTTGAGCTCTTTTGCTCATCAAAAGGCTTACGTAGGGCAAAGGAGAGCCAAACAAAACTTGACATTTTCTCCACTGCTTTTTTTTTTTTTTTCCATCTGCTGGCCTTGCAAGCACAGGATTCATTTCATCTCATCTCATCTCATCTCGTCTCATCTCATTCCACATCCCTTCCACTCAGGGCAGATGCAGGATTACCTGCAGAATAGCTGGCTTACTCTAGAGATTGTATTCAGGCCACCCTGCTCCGTTCTCTCTCAGTCGCTTTTCTGTTAAAGAGCACTGGAGAAACAGACAATTAACTCGTAATCATGAGCACTTTATTAATGTACATGAGCATGCAGCTGTATTTGAATTGTCAGACGTCTGTCAAAAAAATGTATTAGAAATATTATTACTAGTCCTTAGAAGAAACAAAAGAAACAGAACTGATGTGTATATCTGGGAAAGTGGTGAATATCTGCATATGAAAACCAACTGGATTTTAAAATAAGAGATTAATTTCACATTTTTATTAGATTGCATGAAGCTAATAATCATTATTATTTTATTATAATTATGGGTCCAGGTCCCTCAGAAGTATTATATCCCGAACTTAGGAGTCTCCCCTTTGATGACAGTTTTGCTACTTTAATTCATTAGCTGTCTGGCAAGTCAGTTTTCTAAAGATGAAGTGAAAGTGAGTAGAATTTGCTGGAAGACAAACTCCAAACTGGACTGGGTGGTATGAACTGCTCTGTCACTGCTAATGGAGTTGAGCTCTACTATTTGTGACAAAATTCTCTGATATGTAAAATGCTCAGTTTGCAGCCATTTCACTTTTAGTAATAAAACCAAAAAGAGATCTGCTATGCACCTGCCTCACACAGATTGCCAGCACCCATAGGGTTCCTGTAGGCTCCAGGTCAGCCAACAATAGCGAAACAAAGCAGTGCTCTCACCTGCTCCCCACCTCATCACTGGAGTGAGTGGCCTATGCTCAGGCTTGCACCATGTAAAAATAGCTTTAAGTTCAAGCTAAATTAGCCCACGTAGAGTTCTGGGCTAGTGGAGCTAAACTGCTCTGAATAATGCAGGTTGCCTTTTCAGCACACTGGTAGGAGCCAAAGTTTGTGTCTCCTTTTCTCACAAGAACAGGTTAGACAGCAAGGTATTCTTAAGGCCCACATGCATGCTTTCTCTCTGACAACCCCTACTCTACATTGAAATGCAATCTTGCTTTCATTAGAAAAGAGATAGTTTTTAACTGAAGTTGCTATATATGGGATGAAAACTTTTGTATCATAAGTCAGCCTCACTTTATTTCATTCACATCACACTGTAGAGCCTACCTTTTCCTCCTCCTCCTTCATGAAATGTAAAAGAGAGTTGTTGTTTGTGTATAGCATGCACATTAGCACAGATAAACTGCTCACTGAGTGTAATGATTAATGATTGAATAGTGCAGTTGTTGCAGAAATAAGTCATGCAGTGAAGAGAGATCTGAAGATTATATCTAACACCAGGGGATGGCTTATTAATCTTACTTCTGGAAGAATTCGTGAGTAAATCATTCTCCTTTATTAATGATATTTCACTTTGCTCCGTGAGACATCTTTTATACATCCAGAAGGGCAATTATCTGTTTAGGCCAGGAAACAATATTAGTTACAGATGGTGCTTGAATGTTTGATCTGAGTCACTTAAATAAAAGAAGGAAAAAAGTGTGAACCACACTCCAAAGACATACCCCAAACAGGACTGTATTTACAGGTAGCTTGTTTTGGTTCCCTTCTATATGGAGATGACAAATTACCTGTGTTTCCAAGTATCAATTAATGGGGAGCTTGTGTACTCAAATGATGATAGAACAACTCAGGGAAAATTACATTACTTTTATGTCTTCAGTGTCTAAAGGAATTCTATCACATGTGAGGTAGTTAAACTTATCTGAAATGGTTTATTAATATAAAAGCCTTTCAAAAGGAGATCTTAAATTCTTAATCACAATGAGATACTGAAAACAGAAAGTATAGTTTATAATTTAAAAGTAAAAAATCTTTTCCTAGGTTCAAAACCGTCTTTCTCCTAACTGTCCATCACCCACTATTCACCAAAATACTGGAGGATTCAAGGAGAGAACACAGGCACCTGTTTAATAGTATTCTAAGAACTATAATGAAGAATTAAATAGATCCAAATATAATCTATAAATAATTTCCAAAAGGAGTTTCATTAACTAGTTTTAAAGTCACTGAATATGGAAATTATAAACTTACATTATTATAGAAATTACTTTAAATAATATGGTTTGATTACAGAATTGATTTGCAAATTCACAAAATTTTGACAAAATCTATTTTACCATAGATTGCAAAATAACACTGAATCATAGTTATCTGTTAGATTAGTAGATCGTTTAAAGTACAGCAGCTTATTGGGCTAGTAATTCATTAAGGAAAGGCACTGTGATCTAGTGAATGGGAACATGAGCAGATCCAGAAAAGAGGGAAAATTTCTACCTTATTTTTCAAGCATAGATGAAGACTAAGGACAATCTTATCTTCTACAGAACTGCACTTGCATATGTGAGCATTTCACAAAGATGCTGCTGTCTCTGGGATTTGATATTTGGTATAGAGACACCTGACTTGCCAAGGGTCTGTGTGGAGATTTGCACTCTCACCATGCACCACTGTGTGTACCAGTGTGCACCAATGGATTGAATTAGAACTGTTTAATTGGATGTCGTAGGTGTTCTGCTCCTGCCGGAGACTTTTTTGCAGCAAAGATTTAAAATGGCATTCACAGCAAAGGAGCCAGAGATCTGCCTTGGAAAGAAATTACAAGTGAACCTGTACTAATGGGTCTGTTGGGGTTTTGAAAACATGAAAATGCCTCCAGATGATCAATATCTCTTCTCTAAACTTTTTTAATTAAAAAAATTATTAATTTATAGCTGTAAATTTTAGTAGAAAAAGACTAGTTTAATATGGTACCTACATTAAGAGGGAGGAAATAAGCATTCAGAAGTGCAACAATCCCATTTCCAGAATGAACCAGCTCTGGTAATGTGGCAATTTTCTGACAGTGACAGTCTGCCTAACTTTAGCCTAGAATCTAGAGTTGCTTTAAGTTTTGAAGTTGCTTGTTGAAACAAAAGAGAAATCATTAAAAAAAAGTGACCTAATAAGGCTATTCAAGGGTTTTCATTTGCATACATTCTAGTGATCTCTAATTTTCATTTAGTGTGAAACAGTGAAAACAGTGAACATCCCTGCCATATTTCAAATCTGAAAACATTTGGGTCAAAATATAAGTGCACTTTGTAGCAGAGCCTGGGTCTGCCTGCAGTGTATTTTCAGCACCCAGCTTCAGGTTACATACTTTGTGTTTAGAGCATGTTTGACCAAACTGACACAAAAACCCATTTCCCCCAAATACCAAGAGCATATCAAGATCATATTTCACTGGATCATTTCAAATCTGAATTTTGTGTTACCTGATGGTCATTAGACTCCTGATTCATAAGCCGTACATGTTTGTCCACCTAGCATTCATAAGTCTGGGAGATAGGTTTTACCAGAAGCAGTGCTTTCACATTCCTGGGCCTAAAGCTGTACACTGAAATTTTAAGCCTGCTAGAAGATAATCTCACTGAAGGTTATAAAATAAAATGTTGGCCTACAATGCAGTTACCTATTACAAAGGAATCATAGACTACTACCTGAACTTGATCTTTCCCACCCTGCAGCCTCACATCACAGCACCAGATTTAGCATCTCCCTATTATGCAGAAAAGCCTCAAAAGTCACTATCCAAACCCACATTTCTGAAACACAAGACTATGTTCAGGAGCTATCATTTTGCCCTGGATTTGCTGACAGTGGTTTTAAAGAACACAGGTAAAACTGGAGGAGTGTATTTGAAAATAACATTATATATTTTTATCAGAACTTCCTCCAGTTTCATGCAGGCTCCAGTGACTAGAAAAAGGGGTCTCAAAGTGATTTGAACAAAAGAATAAATGTTATTTATATTGATTCTTCTTCTTGAGAATTCCCTACAGTCCTGCTCAGGGAACCAAGGCAGAGAGCAGCAGCAAAAATCCTGCTTTTCAGTAGGTGCCTGGGTAATATTCAGAGAAGCAAGAAAATATGTGACCCCTTTAGGGACAGGCATATACCCCGTCTGCTGCCCAAACCCACCTCTCATCCTGCTGATCTGGAATGCTAGCTGATCTGTTCAGACTTCCAGGCCTGACCTGCTTCTGAGAAAAGCTTTATTAAAATAGGTTGCACCAAAATAATCAGCAGTTCAAAATGAATAGCAGTTGATAGTGACTCCATCAGCATTTTTCTCTTGCTGGATTTTTTTTTTTTTTTCCTTAAGTAATTAAAAAGTGTCTCTGGAAAAGCAGTATGTACAGTATGTCATAAAGTCTCTCTGAACTACCTATATTTACCCCTGAAAGTGAATTCTTTATAAGACCTTGGATATCAAAGAAACGAGGGATCAAAGTAGTTTTAATAAGCAACCCAGTGTTTGTAGAACCTGCACTTTCATGTATCATGTTTTGTTCAAGTTCTTAATTTCGGTTCCTCACCACAGAAGGCACTTAAGATAACTATCTATAACCATATTGTCATGTTGAATCCTTTGATTATTTAACATGTACACCTTAGTGAAACAAAAATGCTTTTTTTCCCCCATAATATTTGGATTTCATTGTATTTTCTCACATGAAACATAGATTTGATTTGTTTGATAGTCAGAACATATAGTAGCATAATTTTTCTTCAGTATATTTATTTATTTATTAATAGAGTTTAATGTAGTGCAGTTTTGTCTACTCCCATACATTGATGTGATCTGCAGCATCTTGACCTTTTTTTTAAATCTCAAAATAAATGCATAACAAAAGATGGTAAAAGCTACAAAAATGAAGCTAACTGGGCCTTAAAAGAGAAACCAGAGGTTCCCCAGTGAATATAGTATGCTCTTTAACATAGTAAAATCAATTCACCTTTTTCTTTTTTGAAATCAGAGCTCTGCTATGTTTACAAATTGTTTTGTGGTGAAAACAAACGACTTAGAAAAGCCAAACCTCCCATATATATTTGATCTATAGTCACAATAAAATTGTTACTAAAGGCTGAGAATTATTACAATCTGGATTAGAAGCACAGATTGAAAGATGAAGGAATTGCAAGACCAGCCTGTATGCAAAAGGCAATAATGACAAATGAATCTGGTAGCTATTCCAATCACACATCTGGATACAGACCTTTTTATTTTGCTCTGAAAATTGCGGTACTGTCAGTTTGGAATCTAAATGAGCAATGAGTTAAAATCTGAACAGAAGCATACTGAAATGTAAGCAGACAAGTCTATTATTTTTTCTCCTTTTTGCTGTTTTTTGGCATGTTCAGGAAGTAGGAGATTGCTCTGGTATCTCACTATGTTACAAGAGTTGGTAGCCAGAAATACCTCAAATGCACATGGTACTGCTTTTGTGGTTGCCTTTGAAAAGCCAAGAATACAAAGCCCTATAGAGGAAAGTTAAGATTTTGTAATACATTGAAGGACAACTGTAGCATATCACATTCTAAATGAAACAGAAAAGCCAGGACATAAACCACTGTATTTGCAGTTTGAGCTACTACTGTTTATATCAAGAGAACTTCTAAATATTCCTCTTGACATAAGTTAGGAAAAGAAGTGTTACTAGATGAAGGAATTGTATACTTGACTAAGAAAATCTCCAAAGCCATGTATGTTCATGAGCTGAAATGTGTTTATGTTACATCTTTGTCAGTAGATATCACAGAGTAAAACATATTTGTAAAGAGATTATGTATAGACATTTTGCCTCTCTTGGGAGATTTGTATTCCTGCCATGTGGCAACTGTAGCCATTACTTATTCAAAAAAGTAATGTTAGACCACTTGGTCTAGTTTCAGATGTCTATCTACAATTTGCAGAACAAACCAAGGAGACACACAATCATATGTTCAGCCAAATCTTCATCATATCTACATGAAGAATTCTGCCAAGTCTTTGTAAGACTTCCAGTAGGATCCACAGACTGAGTAGAGAGGAGACTGCTCTACAGAAGGTACAGAGGATTAATTCCAACCATGATAGGAAATACAAGCATGCGTATAAATACCTAGATGACAATTTAAACACTCTCTCATGCACGCTGAGGAGGGCATTTCCTCAGCTTTCATCAGTATGACTCCAGCAATCTTTTTCTCATTCAGCGAAGAGCCCTGGAATGGCTTTCTAGACATTTCAGACACAAAAGCACTCCGTAAGCCTCCTTGAGCACCATGAGAAACAGGGAACCTCAACCACAGTACCACAATAATCACAATAGCACTAAAAGCAAGATATCTCAAGAAAACATTGTGAATAGATATAAAAATATGATATTTAGATGATATAAATCTAGGATGTCATCTCATGCTCAGATGGTAACAAGCAGCTGCCTCTGTAGTTGTGCAAGTTTCTGTTTGATCAGGTCTAGCGCTTACCTGACTTAAATCCCAAACTGTGGATCTCCTCAAATATCATGTGATCAAGTCTAGTGAAGCCTTCAAAATGAAGCTTTGTTCTTACAAATGAGATGTTGTTCTTACTGAAACAGCAATCAGTGTTATCAACAGGAACAGCCTCAGATTGCTTTCCCATAATCCAGGTGACATAAACATAGCGGGCCGAAGTCCTCAGCTATGGCTTTCTGCAATTCCACAGTGTTACACATGAGTAAGCCTGAGGTATGAAAGAGGATAACTGGGAGATAAAAACAGCTCCCATGGCTTCTGTTTGTACCAAATAACTTCAGGAAAAAGTTCCGAAAAAGGATTTTAATTCCCAGACAATCCAGGCGAGATTTCCCTATGTTTCTTATCTTCTAGACCAGACCTAAATCAGGCTGTCATGTAATCAATGGACTATGATAGGCTGATTATCATGTAGGATAAGTGATATCTATTAGAAAAAATTGATCCTGACATAACTCAGAAAAGGAAGCAGCTTAAAGCTAGAGGCCATAGGCCCCGGACTGGCCTTTGTACATATTTAATGGCTGTCATTTTCCTGGAGGTGCCTGAAAACAGCAAAACTCTCAGGGTAAATCTATATTGATTGAATAATCCTTGTCATCTGTTAGGACTAACAAAGCTGTCACAGTACAGCCACAAGCAAACAGATTTTATTTGATAACTTTCTTTCCATTTCCCCGCTGAAGCATGAGTGCTAGAGTTTCAAGGGAGCCCCTTCATGTCTGGTCTGTTTCCACTCAGGTAATTCCCCAGTGGAGACCCTTGTTTTCAGTGGCTGATTAACTGCCACGTACTTAATTAAACCTGCAGCATCAGAATTACAGTTTATGAAGGAACCAGAAGCTGGCTGCCAGCAAACCCCCGATTCTTCAGGGCTTGTGCTATATTAGAAGCAGAACCTGAATGATTATGGCTGGGAGCTTGATAAGGATTGTAGGGGTGGGTGTGCTTGAGGCTGTCCCTTGTGACAGCACCTCCTTTTATGAATACAGAAAAATACATCAAACAGAAATCATTAAATGGAGCAGATGGGGTTTTCTGTGTGGCTGAGGCATGAAGTGCCTGGAGATGACGAGCATTACCCAAGGTGGATGGGCGGATCAAAATGACAGGCCGTTGAAGGTGGACAGCACAGGATCCTTTGCTATTGTACTCTCCATGCAGAACTCACTTTTGTAGGGATCAGAACAGTGTTCCCCCCACATGCTCCCCTGAACCTCACATCCGCAACATCTTCACTTGCCTCCTGAAACCCCAGTAAAATGACCGTAAAAATCTATGTTGGGAAGAAGCAAAACTCCCCAGACCCACAATTCCACATTCTGTACTCTACAATTGCTTTTATTTTCATGGAATCTTTTTTAAGTAGGTCAAACTCTTATTCTGTTTCTATTTTTAAAAGCTAGAAGTTACTTTGCTTCATGTGAGATTCAGGTACCAGTGCCTCAACACAGAACTCTACATGGATGTACTTGAGCTGGTTTTTTTGGTGAGGCTGATGTTCCACTTTCATGAAACACAAGCACCCAGGCATCTAAGCATCCCCAGACAGCATCATGAGGGATGCATGTCATGCACTGGACTTGTCCTTCCTCTGGGGATGAATTTCACCCACAGAGATTTTAGAAATGCCTTCTCTTATTTCAGTAGAAAATTCTTCTAAGCCTGCTGATATCCCGTAGGAGCAGTGTCATCATCTGCTTTTTTCACCTGTATTCAAGGGTGCATCTTTCCACCCTCAAAGTGCATGGAAAGAAAACGATTTAACAGGGAACATAAATTGGCAGATTTAGAGTGCCAAAATGACAACCGGCAAAGGTAATTTTTAGCTTAGATGGGAGGGTGAAATGTTGATTATTTTAACCTTACTTGCAAGCAGAAGATATTTCAATTTTCCTTCCTATGCACCTCCCAGAGCTCTTTATAAATTAAAAAGGCAAGCAATTTTGTTTTATATTTCATCTTTATACGCAACTATAGAACCTATCAGTTTTAATGATCTTATACATTTTCCTTGATTCTTAGCATCTTTTTCACTGATTTCTTTCCAGAAGTCTCTCAATGCACTTATCTTACAAATATTATTTGCCGAAAGCTGATGCATCTCTGAAATACTTCCCCTCAGGAATCTGGGAAATTAGCTTGACAATTGTCAACATTGTCAGAAAGAAAAAAAAAGCCAAATGAAAATCAGGGTTGAAAGATTAAGTAATACAATGTAAACATCCCCACAGAAATTTTCCCCAGAAAAAGGGCCTGTAGATCCTGCATGATCT
>JAOEHY010043992.1:0-12619 GCA_025447955.1 Psilopsiagon aurifrons | reverse complement strand
CTTGGAATACATCATTCCCTGTTGTGGGACACTCACAACAGAGCTTTTCCACAGTATGAATTAGAAAGCAACAAAACAAGGTTTTAGACAAGCCAGGAAAGTGCTCACTTCCTCCTTTACCATATAAAATATATCTCTCCTTAAGCATGCATTATTAGCTGATATAACATTAGTACAAACTGGGAGCAGCTCCTTTGATCCCAATTAATGTAAATGATGCTGGAATCCTGTTGCTGGTATACAAATGTCCCAGTATGTCAGCATTCCATATTAACCAACCTCCTCATTGGGTCTCCACTTTGACAGCTCTGCACACACCCCACACTGGAGAGGTTTCACTTGCAGTTTATTAGGCTTCTAAATATTAGTTATCAGAAAAGGAAAAATAAATTAAAAATATAACTCCCAGACACCCTGTTCGGCGACCTTGTTCTTCACACGCACTAGAAGTAGTAGACAGCACCTATACATGTTTTAACACAGCCCGTTTACTCAAGAAGCCTTTCATAGGGAGATTTTCAGACAACTGAAGTAACAGGTCTTGGTTCTCTCCTAAGGAAAAAAACAGAAGTTTGACATGCTTGGGCATTAACTCTGTGTGGATCTCATTTGAACCACCTTTAGATCAAAGCACAGGTTTTTCCTGGTTATGCTTAAAAAAAAACCCACTTACTTTCTGGTTTCAAAAGGAAAAGATCTGCTGACTTAGACATCAATAGCTAGCTTAAAACTCGGTGAATAGCGCTATTAACTTTTTTATTTTTTATTGGGCCACTTGTTCCACTCCCACATCCAAATGCTTGGAGCTCTTTGTAAGCAGCCAGAACAGAGGAAATGCAGCAAAACTCTCCATGTCTCAGAAACGCTATCTCATTAAGAAGCTGCTGCTGTACAAACTGACTTCATCTGACCTTGCTCATTTGGTTAGATCCCAGTGCCAAATTGTTCAGATTTTCAACTGGAAAAAGGGAATGGTCCTACCACAGAAAATGCTGCCTCTCTCTCCTTTCTTGGTTCCTTTGGTCTACTGTCGGAGTGAGTGCTAGTGTAGCATGCCTGCCAGGAGGATTAAGCCTAGGTTGCATACAATCTGCTTTACAATCCTAACATAAGATACAGTGAGACAGGCAAAAGAAAGCAACAATTACCTGACAAAATAATTTTTTTCTAATACAAAAAATTGTTTCCATTCCTCTTAAATAAGAAAAAAAGGAAAAAGTACAAAAATCTTATTTTTTTTAACTAATGCAGCCCCAATCTCTTTCTGAGCTTTCAAAGTATGCACTTTTTTTGTAAATATGCCAAAGTCAAGGCCTGTACAGCATGTGATCTATAATAAACTTCAAAAGAACACCTTTGACATTTTAGATAACTTGCAAATGATGATGCAGAAAGATCTTTTGCCACTACAAAGAAAGAACAAAAGAACCAACATGAAAGAGAAATCAATAAACATATGGCAATTAATAAAACATTTTCTATGAATACCCTACAAAGAGTTTTACAACAGTATAAAAATCCAACAGTTGTTTCAATGTGGATTTAAAAAGTATCAGCTGTTATATTAAGATATTCTTTTAAAGCAACAAAATGTACGTAAAATAACGGATATGGATTTTGTTGTAAATCCATCAGTTGTAGCATTATGGATCAACTGGGATTTTTTTTTTTTTAAAGGTGACCCAACAAATTCTGTAATGAAATCATCCATTTTTCAGAGAATAAAAACAATAGCAGGAAGTAGGATCATGTTCTGAACTTCAGCATTTAAACAAGGTATTTTGTCATCTCAGATGTTGGAAGGTCCAGTTTGTCTATGCTTCTTGGAAAAATCAAAACTGGAAGAAAACTGGTTATGAGCTTGCCCTGCCTTGATTCCAGACAGAGGAGTGAGAAGTTCGTTTCTGAGCCAGGCAGACAATTCATTTCATTGTCACATCTGCAAAAACTTGTGGGTGCGAGAGTCCAGAGAAATTTGATTTCATGACATAGTTTCTAATGGGGCCTTCTACCAAAACTAGAAAATAAATCCATGAAATGGCAAGAGAATGCGCATTCAGAAAATTCACAGTGCTGTAAGTTAAAGGATCTGTGTTCCTGTTGCATAGTCCTTATATTTGGCATGTGCAGCAGTGAGGAGTGTTAGCATTATTATGCTTTATGTTTATTTGATTTCCCTCATTGTCTGCTATGAAAAGATCATGCTATTGAGGAGATGAGCAACGTAATATAACATTTTTATTGAAGTCATTGTAGATCACGGTTAAATTTTCAGAACAAAGCAGCTATTTTGAGGACATGAGCAGAAATAAAAGTCCAAAATGACCCACGTCACTGCAGCTCCATTAAACTGGCTTAAAGTTTTTCCAGCCCCTACCTTAAGCTGAAGAGAAGCTACTTTGCATAACTCATGGTGTGAGCCCTTCTCCTGAGGGAGAACTTACAGGTGTTCAATTCAACCTTTCATGAAATAATAAATTTACCTCCTTTCAGATTTGTCAAGTGGGATTTAAGCACTTTCTGCTTTTCACCACTCCGTTATCTTTGTTCTCTGAGCACTGACGACTGGGGGACCTCAGCACAATAGCAACATGCTCTACCAGCCCCAAATTTATTGTTAAATCCTCATCACAACGACCCAGGCAGGACGAAGAGTGGCCCAAAGAACTTCTGGAAAACTGACAAACTAGTCATGCATATAATTGCTTCTTGACTTTTGCTCCTACTGTGGCAGGACTTAATAACCTCAAAGGTTAGTGTTGGAACACACACATCATTTAAATTGCTCCAGGATGACACACTGCAGTAACATTATTAATTCCTGCAGGCTTGCTCCCCAGCTCTTCCAAAAGACTCAAAAGAAAGTGGCTTAACAGCCGGCAAGAGGAAGTATGTATCAGGTTAGTTTCGCTAATTAGAACTTGGGGCTCATTGTAACACAGCTACAAACTTGTTTGATAGTTCCTTGAAGACACATGATTCAAATAAATATGTGAGCCAGCTTCTATAACTGCTTTCATGTCAAATTACTTAGCAGAACTCTCAAATAGGAGACATGAATTGAAAGTGTCTATATTTTTGCTCATTTTGATAATTAAAGACAAATTGAGAATTAAAGACAATGAATTCAAAAAAGACTATCCCTCTGTAGACTCTCTGAAAAAGGAACTGTTACTTAGCACCATGTTATGAGGCTAGTCCAAAGCACTGAAGCCAATGGGAAATGTCTTTCAAGGAGACAGTGTTTTGGATAGAGCCATGCAAGAATATTATGTGAATGGAAAATACTTCAGATCTTTAGAATGACTCAGTGCTCAGAAAACCCACCACACTTGTTAACTCTAGACCACGTGAGAAACTGTTTCATTAGTCTCAACTGCAAAAGATTATCTGGCAACCCCCCTGCTGACAGGACTTTTTCCGGTTCGATTTAAAATATTTCATATTTTAAAAAAGCTCAATATTATATACATGGGTGTTGCTGGATACTTTGTTTTTCATTTCAGAAATTCAGTTTTAACAGCTTACATAAGAAGTGGATAACTTCAACAATTAATAAAAATATTAAAAATTATTGAGTTTTGGAGAAGCCAAGATTATTAATGATGTTGAGTAAAATGCAGTGAATGCTATGATCTCACAGGTAAATTAGTTTGTCCCTTTCAATTTTACCTACAGCTACCAGATTAAGATGGAGAATTTACCAGAATTAGCCAATTGCCTGCTTTTTATAGTGAAGCAGGTAGCCCTATTACTAGAAAGCTTTGCATGGATGTAGGAGCAATATAAATATGCATAAAATCATTGAAGAATACTTGATTTACCAACAGAATCTAATCACAGATTTTGCTATATTAGCACTCTAAAATGCATTCATTTATTAAGTTGCAGAGATTTGGAGAGTACATATGGCAAGCACTGAACTTTGGGGACTGTAAGAAATCCTGTGATTTGTGCTTTATAAGGGTTATGGCACCTCTGCCAGCACTTTAAGTACCATGGCCACTCACACAGCCTGAATGGCTTTCACCCTTCTTGGGATGGTCAGAAGCAAACTCCATCAAGAAAAAATAAAAAGGGAAAATATTGCGTTCACCCCAAAAGTTTTAACTGTATTCATCCAATCAGTACTTAGTATTTCAAACACACCGAAGAGCACTGGTGCTCAGAAAGTTAATTCTATAACTTTTTCCCTTCTAGAAACTCATCTAGTCTTAAGAACAAATTAATTTTCTGTATGAAGTTCAGTTTAAGCAAATTATTCAGCATAAAGCAGTCCTCCGTTGCTTTTCAAGGCATGCATTAACTCCTTTTCTGAATTAAACATCAATAAAAAGTCATGTCATTAGTATTTGTTCTGAATGGTATTTTTTTAATGTAATTTCATCAACTCTCGAGTAAGACCAAATTCTAATATGATTTCCATTCCTCTGTCATGTTAATTTCTCCAGTGTAGCCCATCTAAAATATTATATAACAGTATTATAAATAATCTCCTAATATCCATTTCATAACTCTTTAACAGATAGTACTCAGCAAAGCACATTATGCAGGTGCTCACTTTTTTTCTTTTTTTATTTTTTTCTTTTCTTTTTTTTTTTTTTTTTAAGGATAAAATGGAGTACTTTAAGACAAGATTGATCTTTCTAAGGCTTACATTGCTGATACCTTCTCTGCTTAATGCTCCAAAGCAGAAAATAGGTACTGCAACATTCAGTTAGACCAGGAGACAATGGAATCAACAGCAATATGTACTCCTAAACAAAGGCACATATGTGCAGCAAAGACACCTAATGTTATAACGAAATACCTTAAAAAAATATTTAAGTACCTTAAAAAAAATATTTAAGTATAAAATATCTTGGTGAAGTTCTTAGGCTTTACTCTCTTAAAACAACAGTTAAAACAATTTTCTATCACCAAAATCTCAATACTGCATGCAGTGTATTCTAGAAGATTGAGCATACAGGCCAAAATGTCCACCTAAATTTCTCTTGCCCATTTTGTGTGAGCCTGATCTATACATCAATATCACTGGCACATCTGAATGGAAGATCCTATTTGAAACTAATTTTTTCTTTGACTTCCACAAAAGAAATGGAGCATCCTTGTCTCCTAAGTACCGTACAGGTTAAAAAAACCTAACCCATTGCTATTGCCAACTTCTGTGTAAAATTTCAAGTCTGGATTATGATTCTTGGCAAACCCAATTAAGCAATTTAAAGCAAGTTTGAAACTTCTTGCTATCATAGTAAGCTCTCTTAGTAGCTTGCCCCATGCACAGAAACCTGCTTAACTTCAGTTGCTACTGAAGTCAGCTGTCACCAAGAAACATTTAGACACCACCAGTGCAGTACATTCTCTGAGTAATCTTGTACTTTCCATTGAATACCTATTGTTGAGGGATCTAACTTCTAGGAAGTGGAGTTTCAATGCAAAGCCTACAAGCTCATTTCTGATCCTTGAATGCACATATTAAACACATAACAAGGCAACTATGTGCTTCTGGCAAGCAGGAAACAGGAAAATATCTGCTGAGCTCTGATGTACCAGAGTGAATTTTCTGCTGTTCCATAGATGCAACAGCACCTTTCAGTCAGATGTGGTGTGTCCTGAGCTGTTTAAAATACTCAAGAGGAATAGCCAGCTCTGTAACTATTAATTCTTCAGGTCTCCCTTTGTCTCAGTCACTAAAGTTTCTCATTTCAAGTTACCCCCCTCCTACAGACTGCATAAAACACTGGAGTAATGCCTTCTCACAGCTGGCTATATTGGACATTTACCTTTAAGCTACTTTTATTCATTGTTTTAGATTTGGCTTAATGAATTTGAAAACTTACCTGCACCTTAGAAACTCTACTATGCATCACACCCCTGTATTATCACTGATCATTTGCATCCCTCCCAAAGCGCTTTAGAATTACAACATTTCACCCATCATTCCCTAGTCTTATTGTGCCCCTGTGATGTTCACATCTGAAAATTAACTCGCAGTTGTCTTTGTAACCCTCCAGCTCAGGGAAAATCACATGCTGGCACAAGAGGACACTTGCTTCACAGGTGAAGGCAAGTGGGAGAGAGATGAGTAGGCTCAGAGCTGACTGCAAAGTAAAGTTGGGGAGTGATGGATCTGGAAACAAGAAGTAAGGCTTGGATGCAGTCTTTGCTGGTGCATAAGCAGGTTGATATTGATTTGGCTGGAATGGAGGAAATCAAGAGTTTGGGAAAACTGACCTGAACATTTTGGCATATTTCAGATAAAAGGACTGACTGTAATCTCGGAATAAACAGGCATGAGAGGGCTGACTCTGGAGGAAGTGTGGGGATGCAGGCCCCACTTTTGTACCCTGAACCAGACTTCCCGTCCTCAGGAGCTGGTGTGTGCTGCTTCTTGTCTGCACTTTCAGTTTGTGGCAGCTAAGCTAGTAAAGAAACTCTGCTCCTTATCAGGCCACACGTCTGTGGGAAACTCACAAGCCCAGACACTGGAAGAGCTGATGCTTGGAAACTGAGAGCATTTACATCCATTTATTGGAATATGTAAGTTTCCGACCAGTCAGTGGTAATCCGATGCACTTGTGCAGGGGACTCCAGCAGGATTAGTGGTGTCTTCCCTTGAGTTAGATCCTCCTCCCTTTCTTCTTAATTGGACTCTCTTATTAGAAAAATAAAGCTGTCAGTAACATAGGAACAGATTGAAAGATGAGACACACAACTTCAGCACTGCTCCTAAGTGTAGTAACACAAAGTCAGTTATGGGAAACGTGCCCATAAGTAGGTTTATTCATAGGCTTGGTCTTCAAGAAGCAAAAAATGAGGGAGAGATAGTTTTCTGTAGCTACAGACAGAATCAGGTTCATCAGCAGTATGTTTCCATCTTTCATGAAACCATATCACTCATCATAAAGAAGGCATCACTGTTGTCTATACCTATAAATCCAATTGCAAGAGTGATTTTTTAACAAAAATGATCATTTAAACCATGCAGATATGGTGAGGTAAAGACCTTTTAAAATCATTTATCTCTTCAGGAATGTGGAATAGATTAGATTCTGGAGCCATATCATCAGGATGGCCCAAGAGTGTTACACTCAGGCCTCAGTCACTGTTAGCAGGATTTGGCCATAACATATTTTTCTCCTACTATATCAGTGCATCAGTGTAGTAAGCCTGAAAATTTGCTAGGTAAAAAAAAAAAAAAAAAAAAAAAACAAAACCAAAAAAAACCCCAATAAACAAAACCCAAAACAACTTCAAAGGAAAATGAGTGTTTTGATTGATCTTATTTCCTCTGTAAGTCATGGACATTAGCTATGTTCAAATAACCTAAATGTTATAAACCAGTAATAAAATCCCACAGTCTGGAATGGAAAACTCTGCTTTCTTTCTTGTCTTTATATCGAAGATCATTTTTAACTCTTTTCCTTCCATTTCAGCTAAGTCAGATGCTTGAAATTATCAAAACATAAGATTATCACCCAGTTTCATAAGCAGATTTTCAGCTTTCAGCTTGCCGTTCTGATTAAAATAAGCTCTTAAAAAGTTTTAACTCACTAAAGACAGATACTTGAGATCTTGACACTTCTATAATAATTATTCTCTGAGATCCATTTTTTCCCCCTTAATTGCTAACATACTAATGTTGCAAAATGATATTTCACAGGAACATTTCTTCTGAAGTTACTTATTAATGCCAGGATTTTCCCATAGCACTAAACCTAGGTTGCAGTTGTCTCCTTCTTCTTAGTTCTGGCATGACTTTGACCGGTTGAATCCCCAAATATGTATCAGTAATCAAAAGGTATATTTCAGTACAGGAGAACCTGTTTGGAAGAATTCTTCTCATTTCTTCTCTGCTTGTTTTATCTTTGCTTGAGATGTGAATAATTCATAGGCCTCTGTCTGCTTTACAGTCAAACGCATTCTGTCCACCCAAGACTGTTCGACTTTGTGATTTATTATTTAATAATTTGCAGGGCTGCGCTGTTGTAAGGTGAGCATTGTGACTGAGTGCAGAACTGTTACAATCTGGTCTAGTTAGCTGTCCTTTCTTTCCCTCTCTCCAAACAGCAGCAGTTATTGATTTTTTTTACAAACCTCTGCCATGTAATCCCACAGCTGCTGATCTCAAAGCTGTTACTATAAAGTAAAAGTTGGCCCTTCTTCTTGAAAACAAGAAGTCATGTTTTGATTCACTTTTTCTTTCTTTTTTTTTTTTTTTTTTTTTTTTTTTTTATAAATTTTTTATTTTTTCTCCTTCTTTTGTGCCTTAGTTGATGACAATACCCAGGAAGTGCCAGTGGCTTCTCTTAAGCATAAAAATGAAAAATGAAAGCCCTTGGGGGAAATACATGCTGATCCTTTCATTACACCTGCAAAAAATGCCTGTCTGAAACTTTTCCACCTTTGAAACTTTTCCAGTGGAAGTTATTTCATCTGTTATCTTGGCAACAATTACATACAGTGTTGCCTCTCAATAACACGATATTTATGTTTAAAACCCACTGCAAGTTATCAGTTACACATAATGGTGAAAAGACCTACTCCAAAAACACAGCAGCTCCTAATTCCTAAAGATTTACTATGCTGCCAAGCACAGCGATACTAATCAGTGTGCAATTAGGGCCTAATCGATTGGCTTCAACTGACTTTGGATCAGGACTGTAACAGGCACTGAGGGCACGGACACAGCAATTGTAGTCCCTAGTGAATTAACTTCTGTAGAGCCTATTTTCTACCTGTCAATTAATTATTGGATATGCAGCCTTTGAAGACTAAAGACACTGTGGGACGAAATCCAAGTTACTTGCTTTTTGCTACTATGAACCCTCAATAAAACATCTGTGGCAATATTATCACACTCTCTTCTTCCTCTCTAGTCCAATCCTTACACAGTTGCATTAAAACATTTAAGTTTATGCCTAAACTGGGAGATGAATCTTTCTGGGCCAATGTGTGTATTTCAGTAGCATCTAAATTCATTTCAGCAAAAAACCTAGTGTAAACAAGCTCATGGACTCATCCTACATTGGGAGAAAAACCGAATCCCTCAGGCAAGACTGGAGCTAGTCATTCCCTATGTACCTTGAAACTTGTACGGAGGACTCAGGATCAGGATTCCTGGATAGTTGTGGTGGGTATTTGAAAGTAAGTTCAATTAATTCAAAATTCATATGGAATTAACCTACATGGAGTCTATTTCTTATCCCTAATACCATGCTCTTTCACTGCTCAACCACTTTGCACTCTTTGGTTCTTGTTTTGCTTACAATGACTTCTCTTTAGTAATGGCTAATCTTCTTCTGGTAGAAAGACTTCTGCATGAACCAAAATGCCCTGCAAACTTCCTGCATATATGTAGATTTCACTCAGCTATATATCTTACATCAGATCATTAAAGAGAAGTTCATTAATACAAAATCCCTTACTCCTGGTTAACTGTAGTTTGTTTAGACGCTATAAGACATGCCACAGTTACTGCTTACATATCTTAGCTGGCCAAGAATGGAAAGACCTGAAAATAAACTCCAACCTTCAGAGAGCTGTAGCAACAAGCAGGGATTCTTCCCCCAGCAGAACTGAGTTGCTGCCTTATGTGTTAGCTGAACTTTCTGAATTACTTTTAGTATCAGCTCTGGAGGCATACTAGAGGAAGAAAATACACATCTCTGCAAAGAGAGCCCCAGGTGAGGGGAAGAATTTATTTCCCTGTCCTCCATATTCCTGTCTTCCATTATTTATTTAAGCAAGGGAGTGAAAACAGTAGTATTTTGGCAATTCCTAACGTTTCATATTAACACTATTGGAAAATATGATAGCGGATACACTGCTATTACACTTGCACTCTTCATACTTCTATTTTTTTTTTTTTTTTTAAATAGACACTGAAGCAAAATATTTCAATAATACAGCAACCCTTTCAGCTCAGGATGAGGTGGGTAATTTTGATTGGATTTCCAAGTAAAGCCCTAAACGGTGCATCTTCTTCCCAAGAAAATAAAAAACGCACATATTTAGCATTTTTTTTCTTCTCTAGCATTTGAGAAATCTGACATATTTGCCTAGTTAAACTACAGATCATCTGCCACTCTCACCCACCACCCCTAGGCCCTAATCAACAGGCTTGATTTTACACCTGGGAACACCACTACTCAGAAGCTATTCCT
Source organism: Psilopsiagon aurifrons (assembly GCA_025447955.1). Taxonomy (NCBI): domain Eukaryota; kingdom Metazoa; phylum Chordata; class Aves; order Psittaciformes; family Psittacidae; genus Psilopsiagon; species Psilopsiagon aurifrons. The sequence goes on along the minus strand of JAOEHY010043992.1, from coordinate 2,453 downwards.
TTAGACCTCCTAGTTTGAAAGGTCTAATAACTCAGATAAAGAATAGTACTTAAACTTTGGTAATACCTTTAATGACTCCCTAGGGGAAGCTGCTGTACAATTTATTTAACTCTTTGTACATAGACTTTCATCCTGGGTCCTTATATGTTAAGGACCTCTAATGTGCAAGCCATTAGCACCTTTCACCATAATCTCCTCCCAATGTCCATTTAGATTACAGTAATGGCCACCAGTAATGTAAAGTAAGGGCTACCAGCTATGATATCATCATAATGACTTTACTGAACTTGCTCCACAAGCCTTCTGATATATGGTAAGAGCATATCCTTGCATATAGTCTCTTAACACATAGAATGCATGCACTTTGTCCAGATACTCCAATACCCATCTTTTATAGATATGGACCTTCACTTTGATGTGGCTACCTCTGTGGACAGGATCTTACAATCAAGCAAAAGGAAAGAGTTTAGCCTGTATTTCCGGGCCTAAAGCAGAAGTACACAAAGATTAAAGTACCTATTTTTTCAGAGAGGAAACGCTAGGAGGGTTAGGAATGGTTTTGATGGCTAAACATTACTGAAAAGGAATTCTTGGAGAAGAATCAGGCCCATTGACTTGAGTAGCAGGATAATGACAGCAACAGTTGGCTTGCTCCTGTATACAAGAAACATAGGAGTATACTGCAGACAAAGTGCTTCTCTCCCTGCACAAATAATCTCACTGATTAAGATAAGTAAGAGTCGTCAATTATGTCCTTTTTCAATTACCATGGTCATTAAATCTATTGTACCTTAACGACTTCCCTGCTAATAAACCATTGTTCAGCTGAAGAGCTAGTTCACTGATTTTCAGTATCATGCATCTCCCTCACTTTTATTTTACACACAGCTTAAATCCAGAAAATTCCAAACAGAGCTTGAATTTATCTTTGCAGGGCTTTCTTCCCTTCACAATGTAGGGGGGAAATAGTCAATTCTTACTCTACTAATTGTGATACTCTTTTGCAAAAATGGGAACAGAGACAATTATATGAAATATTCAAGCATATGCCTTCATGTAGGAATATGGATTTGTTGTGTTTAAGGCGAAGGAGCAGGTGCATACTTAAACTACAAACCCTCATGAGATGCTGAGTACTCTGAAGGCTGAACGTCTTCAGCACTCTGTATGTCAAAAGACAAGACCTCCAAAAAAAGGCCAATTCTGACAGTTTCATTCCCAGCATATTTCACTTTGTTACATGAGAACAGTATGGAGATTGCTAGCTGAATGTACAGGAAAGAGATGTCTTATTAGGCAACTTGGGAACTTGATCAATCTACACACATACAACAGTTTAAATTAACTGAGCTACTGATGGAAGCAGAGGCCTCCTTTCTCTTCTCTTTGTAAGGTTTAAATATGGTTAACCTCTTTATAAGGTTTAAATATAAGGGTTATATATCAGAAACTTCTCTTCATCTTTAGGTCTGGCAGGTAAATCCCAGCCCTTAGTACAATCGTATGCTAGTATGCTGGTAATGAGTGAGAGATGGATGAATAATTGATAATAGAAATAAATAACTGATTATTAAACAAGTAAATGTTTTCTTCTGTAACTGATAATGGAAACAGTTCCTAGATTATATTATGCTTTCCAGCAAAGGCTTCCAAACATTACCTTCAATACAGACAAAAGCACCTCAGATAGTTCTTTCATACAGAATAGTAAATTGTTATTGCTTTTGTACACTATTCCCAATGCTTATTGCATATTCACTTGTATACATCTAGTGCAACATTATTATCATGTTTTGATTTTCTTTCTTCCACCACACATACCCCCCTAGCCTCCTGTCAACAGCTGGGGAAGCTGCTAATACAGTATTGTATATTCATTATCCTAGCTTTTTCTTTACAAATATCATTATAACATCCTGCATTTGTAAAGTAAATAATTAAACATTCTAGAAAGTCTTATAGGACGCAGTAATCTAACAGATAAAAGACATCAGAAATGTGAAACTCAAATGGAAGCACATGTAATATGTATCTTTTAAAAGAGTTTTCATAAAACAGGGTTAATGTGTTAATCAACCATATTTAAAATGCTAATTAATCACTGACTTAGAGTCTATTCATAAATAATTGAATGTCCTATTTATGCAGAATTTCTCATACTTGGAAGTATGTGGCATTCATCCTGATTCTGCAAGATGCAGCACAGCATTAACAGTCACTGAACTCTCTTAGCTCTGTGTCAGGATACTGCAATCACAGCTTCCTGCTATTCTGTTACATTTGCCAATCATATTCTTGCAATTAACCTAACCATCAGTACATATATCATCATAAGGGCAAAATACAAAGAGCTGCATTAACCAAGCTGTTTTGCCAGCATTCCAAACATGGAGGTGAGCAGGAAGAGGAGAAATACCCCTACTAGAGACAATGCTAGTGAAAAGTGCTCGAAA